>JAPFFP010042367.1:0-14185 GCA_026153255.1 Solanum medicagineum | reverse complement strand
TAGATTCATAGCTCCAAACATAGTAAAATAGTCACAATTTCATAAACCCCAACATAGTGTGCAGTGAATTTCATAATAAATGAGATCCATGAATAAATCAACTTTAAATCATGCAAGTTTGAGTAAAAGGAGATCAGGTATCATGGATGAAAGGAATCCATGAAATAAACCCGCATACTTTAGCTTTGGAGATGAACTTGATGAAGATTGGAGATGGAGACTTGAAGCTTGAGAGGAAATCCTTAGATCCAGAGAGGGTTTTGAGACTTGAGTTTAGGTGTAAAATATTTTGCTAAGTGTTTGAATGAGTATTGGAGAATGTTTAGAATGATATGAGGGTGAAAAATGATTAAGTATAGGCATTTTCACATTTGGGAACAGTTAGGCCCAAGACTTAAAAGTCTTGAACCGAAGTCAAAACTGGACAAAAAAATACACTAGTGTGCGCCTTGGCAAGTCGCGCCAGGGGCACAAAAGGCTCTTTGGAAATCATTTGTTGGAAAATCAAAATTGCTAATTGTTTGCTCTTAAATCGAGGTTAGATACATTTTTCACTCAAAATGACCCCTTGAATAAGAAATATGAAGTCGGATTTGATATCGCACATGGATTTTTAGTTATCTGGAAATTATAATTTTGGACACTTTCGAGGCACATTTTTGGGCACTTTTTGGGGTTCCTACAACTGTTTTACGCAATTTCATTAAAAAATTATTTTTTGATATGGGTGACCTAAAGACCGAAGGTGATCCTTTTCCTACACAATTTTACCTCCTAAAAAAGAATCCCAAGTTGAATTTGTAAAATAATGCCCAAATTTTGTAATATTAAAGAAATACATAATAGGGTCATTCCAAGTCGCTTTAGGAGGTGTTACATAAGGACTCGGTCAAAGAGGTGCATCACTTAGCCTGTTTAGGTGAGTGATTGAGTGGTTTTAATGATGGAGGTGTACATATACAAAAGGACAAATTGTTTTTAGCAGTAGAGGTTAAAGAAAAGTAGACATGGAACCTACATTGGTCGAGTTGAAAAAATTGGTAATTGATAAGAAGATTAAGGTTTTCTCTCAAGGGGGAGATGGAGTATGAAATGCCCCAAAAATGCCCGAAAATGTGATTCGAAAATACCCATAATCGTAATTTTTATATATCTCAAAATCTATGGTGATATCAAAATTCTGACTTCATATTTGTGATCAGGGAGCAAAATTAGGTGGGGCATGGGTATAACCCCAATTTTAGAGGACCCGTAGCAAAAAATAAATTTTGCAAATTTATGATTTTTAGAGATGTCGTGCCAGGGGCGTGGAGATGTACAATTGTTTCCTTAGTTTATTATTTCGGCCTAAGGAATTGTGTTCTTGAGCCCATGCCCACCCATGCATAAAAACACTTATACTTAGTCATTTTTCAACTAAATATCACTCAAGACCCTCTCAAAACCCTCTCTAACACTTAACCAAATATTTCATCAAAATTCAAGTGTCTCAAGCATAATTCTGAATCTCAAGAACTCCCTCCAAGCTTCAAGTCTCCTTCACGTCTACACCAAGAAAACCCAAGTCTAAGGTATGTGGGTTTCAACCATTGGGTCCTTTGATCCATGGTGTCCAATCTTCTTATCTTATAAAAATTGTATGTTTTCAAGTTGTATTATCTATAAGTATCTTTTATTATGGATTATAAGCATGAAATATGTGTTGTTGTTTTTTTTGAAGTGTTGATTAAATATGCATGTATATCTATCTCAAGCTTATACTATGAGCTGGTTTTTTCTACTGAGACTATGCATCTTTTGAGCTATGAAAGTATGATCTATTATGAGATGTGATGATGAATTTCAAGGTATCTCACATGAGGGTTTTGTAATATGTTGGTGGGTTGATTTATATTGAGTTTTTTCACGTTATTTCACTCTTGAATTGCATGATTTTGAATTGGCATTACACACCCACCAAGTGTTTGATAAAATGTCAAATTAAGAATTCTCAAGTTAACTATATGTTATATAAGTCAAATGACTTCATAATGAATATGGGTTATCAAGTATGTTATGAATTCATGAAATTATCCATGATTATGCAAGTATGAAGTTAAGCCCTATTTTTTAAGATTTTACCTCTTGTGAGCCTTTGATATTAATGTAAGGGTAATGTTTAATGATAATCTATTCTCATGTTTCAAGTTAGGCTCACCATTAGAGGTCAAGTATTTTTAAGAGCTACACATGTCATGATTCCATGTTTATTGTAAGTTATGAAAGTATGATTATTATAAGTATTTCGTGGGATTAGACATAGCACTGATGGATTGGATGTCCGCTTGGACTCTCTTCAAGTGTCCACACTCCTTTCCTTAAACTATGTGTCAACATAGGATTATGCTTTACCTTTGCTATATTAGTAGATCCATTTAGTACACTTTCTTTCGAAAATCTTCCTGAAATGGGATGGGCTCCCGTAAGATAAATGGGACGGGCTCCCGTAAGGGAGGTTACTTCTCCGAAATGGGATGGGCTCTCGTAAGGTGAAGTATGGTTTACCTTGGCAAGTAGAGTACCTCTTTACCGGTAAAGGGTAATCATCAGATACAAAGTTGTAGCTCGCTTGGTCTTATTATTTGTCGCTTGAGGTCTCTTCCACACATGTATTATATTTTATGCAAGTTGAATGATTTACAAGCATTTTCTACATCAAGAATTGATCATGCATGCCATATTGAGATTATGCTTATCTATTGCCTATTACTGTGCATATTGACTATATTGATTATGTCTTGTTGCATTGCATCCTATATACTTAGTACATTCAAATATACTAATGCATACTTTTTCCTACATGATATAACTATGTAGGTACCAAAGCTCCTCTTGATCATCCTCCACGTGGCTAGTGAGATTACTCAAAGAAAAGCTTGGTGAGTCCTCATGTTTGGGGACACTATCTACTTTCTCTTGCTATTTCTAAGGCTTCTTGATGTTGAACATATGACATTATGAGGGTGAGCCCTGAGAGTGTCTTGGCCCCTACTCCAATCTATGTTTAGAGGTGCTGTTGGAACAATTGATGTACTTATGCTTTGAGCTTTGATACTTTATACTTCATAAATGTCAAGACTTCCCTTAGTCCTTTTTTCCTTTATTCATATTCTTGTTGTTGTTTACTTTGTTTTCGCGACCAAGGATGTGTAATTGATATGCTAAGAGGCTTATTTGAATCCCTTCGGTTTCCCATTCGCCATGTTACATCTAGGGCCTAGGCTTGTATTGTGACAGAGTACTTTGTTACCAAGGATGGCTCTGTGTTTCGAGTATTGACAGTCTAAGGCAGAGGGTGCTAGATGAAGCTCATAATGCTTAATATTTTATTCTTCTGGGATCTAACCAAATGTATAGAGATTTGAGGGAAGTGTATTAGCTGAATGGCATAAAGAAAGTCATAGTAAAGTGTGTGACAGAATATTCAAATTGCCAACAAGTAAAAGTTGAACACCAAAGGCTGGGTGGTTATCCCAAGATATTGAAATTCCCACTTTGAAGTGGGAGGATGTGCACATAGACTTAATCATGGGTTTGCTTACAACTCAGAAGCAACATGACTCAATTATGGTGATTGTAGATAGAATGATAAAACTAGTGCACATCTTACCAGTGAAGACTTCATATACTGTTGAGGACTATGCTAAGATCTATATACAATAATTGATGAGATCATATGGTGTTCCATTTTTTGTCATATCAGATTATGGTACTCAATTTACTTCACTTTAGGAAGTTGTTTGAATGAGGTCTAGGTACTAAAGTAAAACTTAGCACCCTAAACTGATGGGCAAGCCGAGAGGACCATTCAAACACTAGAATACATACAAAGTAATTGTATGTTAGACTTTAAAGGTAATTGGAATGATCACCTCCCAATTATTGAATTTGCTTACAAGAATAGTTACACGCTCAAGCATTACGATGGCCTTGAGCAAGCCTTGTATAGTAGAATATGTAGGTCATTGGTTGTCACAACCCGGACCTAGGGCCTAAATTATAACCGGCGAATGGGAACCCGAAGGAATCCCAGACAAGCCTCTGTGCATATCATTACATATCCTTGGTCGCAAAAGAAATTAAAATGACAATAAAAAAAGATATGTAGAAGGGGAAAAAGGGGCCAAGGGACATCTTTGATACCATAACAACAATAAGCAAGAGAGTCAAGTTCATAGCATGATTACACCACATGTCCAACAATACTCAAATTGCATGATTTAAAGTTGATTTACCAATGGATCTTGCACGTTATGGAATTCACTGCACACTATGTTAAAGCTATGTAAAGTTGTGATTGTTGTGCTATGTTTTGAGCTATAAATCTTGGATTTATTGTAAGATTTGATAAGGGGGTTTTAATGTATACTACTTGAGGGTATTGCAAGGGGTTGATTGATAGTTTTACAATGTATTGTCTTGCATGATTTCATCTCTATAATTCATAATTTTATACTGGCATTACACACCCGCCAAGTGTTTGATAAAATGTCCGGCTAGGGCTTGTTGAAAAACTAAAGATCAGATGCATGTCTTATGAGTTGAATGGTGTTATGATGATTATATGATGACTTCATGATGATGATAAGGATGTCTATATGAGTTGTTTCATGGGAAGGTAACTATGGGATTGCATGTAGATTGTTGGGTTCTTATGTTTGTTGCATTCTTGGGAAAATGAGGAGTTCTTTCTTGATGATTGAAATGTAATAGTTGGATGAGCTAGTTTTAATGATTCCTACCGAAAAGGCCATGCCGTAAGGTAGAGTAGTTAATGATTCCTATCAAAAAGATCATGTCATAAGGTAGAGTGACTAATGATTCCTAGCGAAAAGATCATATCGTAAGGTATGGAGAGCCTATCAAAAAGGCCATGCTGCAAGGTAGAATAGCTGATTGTACCTACCGAAAAGATTATATCATAAGGTATGGACATCCCACCAAAAAGGTCACTCCGTAAGGTAGAAAGACTAAAGGTTCCCACCGAAAAGATCATATCATAAGGTGTGGACTTTCCATTAGAAAGGCCATTCCATAAGATAGAATGAATCACGTTTCCTACTCAAAAGATAATATCATAAAGTAGGGGACGTCTTATACTACCTACCAAAAAGACTATATCATACGGTAGCAGTATTGATAACACTCTACAAAAAGCTTATACCGTAAGGTGAGTGGGGGGTAATTTGCCCTGTTTCATGAAGGTTGGTATAAAGAGGTTTGAGTATGTTCCCTATATTGAGTTCACATTCCTTGTTCATGATTTACAAGCATGTTTTTACCTTAAGCATTGAACATGCATGTCATATTGACGTTATACATATCCTTTGCTTATGATTATGCATTTCGATTATGTTGTCTATCTCATGTTAGCATTGGATCCCACATACTTAGTATATTCAAACGTACTGACGCATACTCTAGACCTACATGATATTATCATATAGGAACCGGAGCTCCTATTGATTCTTTGTATGGCTAGATAGATTGTTAAAGTTAGCCTTTGGTGAGTCCTCCAATCGGGGGACGTTGTTCTATTTACTATTATTATGTATTGAGGCACTCTTCTTTATTACTTATGTTGACTATGAAGGTGAGCCCGGTCATATATCTTGGACCCTGCTCTTATCTATGTAGTAGAGTTGTTGTTGGACATGTTATGTATTATGCTTAAGCTTTGACTCACTTATGATATTCAAGATATTTATGTATAAATCTCTCTCTCCATTAGTCCCAATTTCACTTACTTTCGTTTCTTATGTTGTTTTACATTGCTTCCGCGACCAAGGATGTGTAATGATATGTTATGAAGCTTGTTTGGGGTTCCTTCGGATTCCTCATTCACCGATCACATCTAGGCATTAGGCTTGGGTCGTGACAAAGATGGGATCAGAGCATTAGGTTGATAAATCCTCGAAGTCCAACACACCACGTCGATTAGAGTCTTATTCATGGTTGTGTTGTGTAGCACAACTATGAGTAGGAGGCTATGAGACGTTTTAGGAAATGTTTCCCTTCTTCATGTTCTATCTCATTCTTTAGAAGTTAGATAGGGCTTTCCCCTCTAATGAATGTTCTTTTCTCTTCTAGTTGATCATGCCGCTTCAAAGAGGAAGGCAATGGAAGGTAAATTTATGGTTTTGATGTTGATGGATCCGAGTTTCACTATTTCTCTCATTATTTCTTTTGGTTGCTAATGGGCTTCTTGTGTGTCCCGAGTTGTGATGAGAACCTTTGGTGACTACCTTTTGGTTAGGTATATTGTTGCCAGAAAGTCCATAGGTATTGTTCCATGTTCATATTGAGTAAGGACTTGCCTTATGGCTTGTTGGATTTGATGTGGTGAATTTTGATGTGGTACTTGGAATGGGATAGTTGCATGCATGTGTCTCCTTTGGTGGTAGGACCCATAGAGTTAGAATCCGACTCCCTAATGAACCCGTCCTTAAGTGGAAGAGTCTTGATGTGGTGGTCAAGTGATAGCAAGGAAGGGTAGGCCCATTTCATGTATTAAGGTATAATTGATCTCTAAGGGGTTGCATTTATCATCTTGTGAGAAGTGGAGGTGTTGAACGTAAGTTGCTTTGTTATAGAATTGATGTTGGTGGTAGATGAGGCCTTGAATGTCCCTTTCTGATATTTTGGGTTTTGAGGTCGTGTCTTTGGTATGACTAGTGCGCCGATTATGCCTAAGAGTCTCACGAATAAGATCTTTTAGCCCCTACTCTAATAGGCTTATGGTGGTTTTGGTGATGATATGATGGTTTGTGTTCCCTAATGAGGTAGTGCATGTGAGTCTTTTGAGGGTAGTATAATAATGTTTAAGGAAGAAGGTTGGATGCTTAATAGGAGGAATGGGGATTTTGGTTGTAAGAGGTTGCCTTCCTAGGTCATGTGATGTCAGGTGATAGTATTAAAGTGAACCCTACGAAGACGAAGGTGATTAGAGATTAGCCTAGACCTTGACTTCCTTGGGTTAGGAGCTTTTTGGGTTTAGCGGGCTATTATCAGAGCTTGTGAGTAGGATCTCTTCTATTATTTCTCCTATGACTTTGTTGACCCTAAGTAAGGCCAATGTTGTGACCGACATTTTGAGTAAATTGAGTTGATAGGTCCGGGAGTTGCTATCTCTTGTGTAATTCCTTTGTGCTAATAGAATTCATATGTGCATCCTGGATGGTTGCGTAAGTCTATAGTTGCTAGAAGAGATCTTTCAGGGTTGCCCCATGTTCTTATTGCATAGGAGTCTTGTCTTGTGACCTTGGATGAACTTAGCTTGATGTATTGGAGGTCTTGAGGTTGTTTAGCTATTTGCATAGCATGCTTTTGAAGAGTGTAGGACCCGTAAGGTTTTAATATGATGGTTAAGGATGGTCGATCTATTTGGTCAACTACAATGAGTTAGTCAGTTCTCCAAGGTTGATTTGAGGTTCGAGTTTTGTCCGCAAGTGAGGATAGGGATAGGTGATGTCCCTAAGGGTCCTTTCGGACTAGGAGTGAGCATTTTGAATATTGATGGAGTTGTTTGGTTGGCTTATTCATCGGTGGTGTTTGTGGGTGTTTTGAATAGGGCCTTAAAACCCTATCATGATATGTCTGTTGTGGTCTCTAGTGATAAGGTATTGATTTGTTTAAAGCTTGTGAATCATTTGGGGGTAGTGTTGCAAGTCTTGGAGGATGAGAGATTGTTGCTAAATATGATAGGTGTGCATTGTTGATAGCAAGAAAGGGGTTAGAAATCCTTAAGGATTATGAAATGAGTGTGCATTATATTTCCCCGGTAAGGCTAATGGTGTAGTCGGTGCTCTAGGTAGCCTAGCATGTGTTGTTGATGGTGGCAAGGAGGAGACTAGTGGGGTCCATTTTATTGTTTAGATTGGAAGTTAGGTTGAGGGAAGTTGACCATGGGGGTGTAGCATTCTTGATGGTTCCAAACCTTCTTTTGTTTAAAAGGTCTAGATTAAGCAAGGCCTTGATTCCGCCTTATTAGAGTTGGAAGTTTTGGGTGAAAAGATGATAGAGTGGAGGTAGTCTCCCAATGGGGAGATGGTAGTTCGTGGCAACAAGTAGGATAGGTGTGGTTAAGGTTGACAAACGAGTTATGGTTATGAGTCCTTATATGATGAAGAGAGAAGTTGGTAAGGTTGCATAAGTTTGGGGATTGCCTATGGATAGGGGCTTGGTTAGTCTGATTCTTCATGCTTCTAGGTTGATGGGATGTGTTGGTGACTCTAGTACTGTAGAACTCCTTGAGATTATGGGTGATGTGGAGGATAAGTTGGCTTAGAAGGAGGTCTCAGTGGAGGTGTTGGATGGATGAGTGAAAAGTTGATTGATGAGGGAGTAGTGTTCAACAAGGCCCTTTGGAGCAGTCGTCTATTGATATGTGCCTGTCAGGGAGCCAGTGCGGGCATGGAGAAGCTATATTTGTATTTCTTTCATTCTATTCAAGCTAATGTCAAGTCCTTTCTATGATTCCATGTCTTATGTTTCAGACCTATGTCATTCACATGCATCTATGTTTAAGTTAGCAAGTTTATAATGATTTTACACTTATGTTGAGATCTTAAAAATGGTGTTTTAAAGTGTATTATTGCATTCTTGTTAGGGATGATCTACTTATGATTACGCTTCTCTTGTATGTTTCTTTGAAATTCGGGGACGAATGTTCCCAAGGGGGAGATATTGAAACGATCCCAAAAAGTGCCCGAAAATGTGCCTAGGAATGCCCGAAATTTTAAATTCCATATATCTCAAAATTCATGCATGATATCGAAAATCCAACTTCATATTCTTGTTCAGCGGGTCAAATTAGGGATAGAAGGATCTAACTTTGATTTTGGAGCAACCGTATCAAAATCCGAAAACTGCAAAAATGCAATTTAGGAGGGTCAACTTTAAATGGGCATATCTCTTAGCATCAAAAGAACTGGGTGTCCCATAACCACCCAAATTAAAGCTCTTTGAATTAGCTTTCCAATGCACTTAGTTTCACCTCATTCTGAGTTCAGATGAAGAATTTATGCCTATTTTCGTAGAATTCATTTGTGTAGAAATGTGAATTCCAATACGTAATCTGCATCGCTTCTGCAACACGGACCAGTGTTATTTTGGTCCTGTTTTTTTATTTCGGTCCAAGACATCCACATCTTGGGCCAAGGGTTCTACATGCATGAAAATATCTATATTTAGCCTTATTTCACGCTCATATCACCCTTAACACTCCCCAATATCCTCTCAAACACATTGACTCATATTTCACGCTAAATTCAAGTCCCAAAACTCAAGACCAATCTTAAGGATTTTATCAAGGTTCTCCTTGAAGCTTCAAGTCTCCATCTCCAATCATTACCAAGTTCATCTCCAAAGCTAAGGTATGTGGGTTTCTTTCATGGGTGCCTTTCACCCATGATACCACGCCTCCTTTTACCCAAATTGCATGATTTAAAGTTGATTTACTAATGGGTCTTGCATATTATGAAATTCACTGCACACTATGTTAAAGATATGTAAAATTATGACTGTTTTGCTATGTTTTGAGCTATAAATCTTGTATCTATTGTAAGATTTGATGAGGAGTTTTGATGTATATTGCTTGAGGGTGTTTCAAGGTGTTGATTGATGGTTATACAATGGATTGTCTTGCATGATTTCATCTCTATAATTCATGATTTTATACTAGCATTACACACCTGCCAAGTGTTTGATAAAATGTCCGGCTAGGGTTTCTTGAGAAATTGAAGGTCTAATGCATGTCTTATGAGTTGAATGGTGTTATGATGATTATATGATGACTTCATGATATGATAGGGATGTCTATATGAGTTGTTTCATGGGAAGGTAACTATGGGATTGCATGTAGATTGTTGGGTTCTTATATTTGTTGTGTTCTTGGGAAAATGAGGAGTTCTTTCTTGATGATTAAAATGTAATGGTTGGATGAGCTTGTTTTAATGATTTCTACCGAAAAGGCCATGCCATAAGGTAGAGTGGTTAATGATTCCTACCGAAAAGGTCATGTCATAAGGTAGAGTGACTAATGATTCCTACAGAAAAGATCATATAGTAAGGTATGGACACCCTACCAAAAAGGTCATGCTGTAAGGTAAAATAGCTAATTGTGCCTACCAAAAAGATTATATCGTAAGTTATGGACATCCCTCCAAAGGCCATGCCATAAGGTAGAAAGACTAAAGGTTCCCATCGAAAAGATCATATCATAAGGTGTGGACATTCTATTGAAAAGGTCATGCCGTAAAATAGAATTAATCACGTTTCCTACCCAAAAGATGATATCGTAAAGTAGGGGACATCTTATACTACCTACCAAAAAGACTATGTCATACAGTAGGGGTATTGATATCACTCTCCAAAATGTTATACCGTAAGGTGAGTGGGGATCATTTGGCCCATTTCATGAAGGTTGGTACAAAGGGGTTTGAGTAGGTTTCCTATATTGAGTTCATATTCCTTGTTCATGATTTACAAGCATGTTTTTTCCTTAAGCATTGAACATGCATGTCATATTGATGTTATACATATCCTTTGCTTATGATTATGCATTTCGATTATGTTGCCTATTCCTTGCTAGAATTGCATCCCACTACTTAGTAAATTCAAACGTACTTAATGCCTACTCTATGCCTACATGATGTTACCATGTAGGAACCAGAGTTCCTATTGATTCTTCTTGTGGCTAGACAGATTGTTCAAGTTAGCCTCTTGTGAGTCCTCTAATCCAGGGACGTTGGTCTATGTTACTCTTATCATGTATTGAGGCATTCTTCTTTATTGCTTATGTTCACTATGAGGGTGAGCCCTGTTGTATGTCTGGGCCCCCACTCTTATCTATGTAGTAGAGGTGTTGTTGGACATGTTATGTATTATGCTTGAGCTTTGACTCACTTATGATATTCAACTATTTATGTATAAATCTCTCTCTCCCTTAGTCTCAATTTCCCTTATTTTCGTTTATTATGTTGTTTTACATTGCTTCCATGACCAAGGATGTGTAATGATATGCTATGAGGCTTGTTTGGGGTTCCTTCGGGTTACCAATTCGCTGGTCACGTCTAGGTCCTAGGATTGGGTCGGGACATTGGTCGGATAGCTCGCAGTTAGAGAAATGTCATTGATCGTACCCAACCTTTTATTTGATGCTATAGAGAAGATCAAAGTCACCAAAAGTCATATTGCAATGTTAGAATAAGGGACCTTGAGTTTGATACAGATGATTGGGTCTATTTGAAGGTTTTGCCCATGAAGGGTGTAATACATTTTGGCAAACTACGTAAACTGATTCCTGGGTGCCTGGGACCATATATGATCCTAAAGTGAGTTGATAAGTTAGCTGATGAACTAGACTTTCCATTGTAGTTAGTTATGGTTCATTTGATAATTTATTGATGTTCAGGAAGTTTGTGGGCGACCCAAACTCCATTGTTCCATTCCAGGATTTAAGTGTTGAAGAAAATTTTACTTATGAGAAGGTACCAGTTGAAGTTTTTGACCAACAATTGAAGATATTGAGAAATAAGAAAGTTACATCAGTTAAGGTATTATATAACAAGTTGAGAGTGATACATGGGAAGCAAAAGTGGACATGATGAAATGATATCCTTACCTCTGTCTTTCTTTTCAAGCCTAAGCTATCTAGATATCAACAATTCCTCCAATTTTTTTCATATCCGTTCTTCCTTATTATCTTCCATGCACGCATATTCATGAAACTATTTTTGAATAGTATTTGATGCATAAGTTCGAGGAGTTTATAAAATTGATGTTTTAAGTTGCATTATTGCATTCATGATTGGGTTGTTAGCTGTATTTCTACTCTACTCAATCTTTTTTTTACTTATTTAAGGATGAATATTCCTAAGGAGGATATACGATCACTCCCCATACGTTAGAAAGTTGAAAATATTATTAGTGCTAGTTTATACGAGCACTATCTATGGACCGTAGATAGGAGTACGGGTCATAGATAGCCCTCGCGGTTTGGAGTATACCTTGGTAAAATTTTGGAGTCATCACAGTCCAGGTATGAAGGTATTTTGTGACTCGTAAAAGGATTCATGAGTTGTAGACATTGAATTAGAGACTAACTGATCAAAAGAGGTTTCTAAACTTGAGGTAATGTCACCAAACGAAAGCATTGTACACGCCGTGGTTAGTTTTATGAGTCATAATTGAGGCTCCTAGTTTAGGTATGAGGTGAGAAAATTTTCTAAGTATGGGGTGGTTCAACGAGGCGATTTTACTATCATAGATTGAATAACATGTCATAGAACAAGGTTGGGGATTGAGGATCAAAGGCATCTTTTAGCACTCAAAGTGTAACTTGGACGAAACCCTGACCTACAAGCCATAGTCTGATCTGCGACCCATAGATTAGGCTCAACAATTTTTGATAAAGGGTTTTTGTTTTGTCATTTCTACCCATATAAGCTATAAAACAATATTGTTTAGGTCCTATAACTACCCATCCCTTGTCTAAAACATATTCATTCTCATACACTCCTAATTTCTCTCAAAAACCTCTAAGTTTTTCTCTCAAGGATCGTCCATTAAACCAAGCTAGGGCTCCAAATTTTCCAAGGGCTTCAAGGTCAATATATTTCAAATGCTTTTGTCTCTTTATTTAGGTATGTAGGTGTCATGATCCAAGACTAGGGCCTAGACATGACGACGAATAAGAACCCGAAGGGACCCAAATGAGCCTCTTATAATATCAATCACACATCCTTTGTCGCGGAATCAAGATAAACAACAACAAGAGATATAATAAAAGGGAAGTGGGACTAAGGGAAGTCTTTGATAATCATAAAAGCATATAAGAGTCAAGCTCATAGCATAAGTACATCATAATATCCAACATGATCCCTAACATGGAATGGAGCGGGGGCCAAGACACTCTCTGGGCTCAGCCTCATATTAACAAGTGTTTAACATAAAGAAGTCTAAAAATAGCAAGAGTAATATAGATAGTATCCTTGAACTTGAGGACTCACCAATGCTTATCTTCAAAAGTACCGAACTAGCCATGTCGAAGATGATCAAAAGTTGCTCTGGTCCTTAAATAATAATATCATGTAGGCATAGAGTATGCGTTAGTACATTTGAATGTACTAAGTATGTGGGATGCAATGCAACAAGACATAAGCCAATATAGTCTAAGTGCATAATCATAACAATGGATGCATAATCTCAATATAGCATGCATGATCAATGCTCATAATAAAACATGCTTGTAAATCATTCATCTTGCACAATATATATATCATACATATATGGGAAGAGACCTTAACCGACATGAGTAAGACCAAGCAAGGTACAACTTGGAATCCCTATAATTACCCCTTATTATTAAAGAGGTGGTCTACTTTCAAAGGTAAACCATACTTCACCTTACGGGAACATAACCCATTTCGTATGAAGTAACCCTCCTTACGGGAACATGACCCATTTCGTAAAGGATTTCATGATAAAGTACATTAGATAGATCCAATGGAATAGCAAGGGTAATAATCATAATCCTATGTTGGCACATAGTTCGAAGAAAGGAGTATGGACCCTTGAAGATAGTCCATGCCGACATCCAATCCATCGGTGCTAAGTCTAATCCCACTAAATACTTGTAGTAATCATACTTAAATCATAAAATGAGTAGCTTGTAAGAACATGACTTGAGTAACTCAATAAACATGCTTGACCTCTAGTAGTGAGCCTAACTTGAACATAAGGATAGATTATAACCATACATGAACCCTTGCTTTAACATGAATTGCTCACAAGAGGTAAAAATCTTAAAATAGGGCTTAACTTGATACTTGTATCATCATAGATATTTTTCATGAATTCAAGACATACTTCAACACCCTTAATCATCATATAATTACTTGACTTGTAAATCATGAAATAGATCATCAATAACTTGAGAATTCTTGGCTTGTCATTTTATCAAACATTTGTTGGTTCATGATACTAGTTCAAAATCATGCAATTCGAGAGTGAATTAAGATGAGAGAATCTAATGAAAATCAACCCACCAACATGTAGTAAAACCCTCTTATAGGGTACCTTGAAGTCTATTACAAAAGCTTAGGATAGATCATAGATTCATAGCTCAAAACATGCATACTCTCAA
>JAPFFP010042366.1:0-14186 GCA_026153255.1 Solanum medicagineum | reverse complement strand
GGAACTTAGACCAGGTAGCCAAGAACAACAGAGCATGGTACACTAGAGATAGAGACTGTTCGAGGCTCATCTTTGAACTGATTGAGGAGTAGCGACAAAATGAGGAGGAACGGGATCAAGACATGGCACACATGGGACCCGAATTTTTGTATAGCTTTAGTGACGCTTGAGATTTGGTTTCGAAAAATTTTGGGCCAAGGTGACACCTTATGGAACCTCCAAGCTCGATCTAAGTTCACTTTTCAAGCCTTCAATTCGAGCTTATTTATGTTGTTTAAGGCCATCATGGGTCTCCTACATTAAGTCAAGTTCAAAGGAATTTCATTGGCTAAGTTTTTCACAAGTACTGATAGAAGGGTCAACTTTAAATGGGCACATCTCTTGCACAAAATGAACTAGGTGGCTCATGACCTATCAAATTAAAGCTCTTTGAATTATCTTCCCAACACACTTAGTTTCACCTCATTTTGAATTTAGATAAAGAAGTTATGCCTGTTTTCATAAGATCCTCCTATGCAGTGTTGCTACACGGGCAGTGAGGCTTCTCACGATCCTTGGGAACAACCTTCAGCCTGAAACGACCATTTTTGGCCTAAGTATTGGGGTACGATCAGTGGTACTAGCCGTATGGCCTTCAAGGGTGAGGAAATTATAAGTGTGGCGCAATCTTGGTGTGGAGAAATGATTTTTGTGGCCAAGTATGGCACCATGGCTCACCACACGAGCCGTGGTGAGAGTGACGAGCCGTCTGGCTAACGTGGTGTCTTCAAGGTTGGAGTGGGGAGTTTTTGGCTAAGGTTGGTACCACGCCCAACCCCACGAACCGTGGTGAGGCTCACGAGCCGTTTACCCAACCGTGGGACTCACCTTGGTGTTAAAAATTTCTAAGTATTGGGCCAATTTCCAACTTCCAGAATTTTTACTAAGTGTGGGTTCACGGGCAAGTTCACGGACCGTGTAATGCCACACGGCCCGTGAAGCCGTTAGTGAAGTGACTTCAACCAAAATTTTTATTCGAATTATTAATGGCATTTTTGTAAATTTGGTTATTTTTATTGGTCTTTTAGGAATTCCTATGCTATTCTATGGTCATCTAAAGACCTAAAACCTATTTCAAACATTCAAAATCACTCTTTATATTTTTAAAACCATCTCAAAAGCTTTCCACAAAAGAACTCTTAGAGATTTCAACACTTGAGCTAGGGAACACAAGTCTTCTTCAAATTCTTTGGGGTTTCTTCATCTTGGTTAAGGTATATGGGTTTTGATCCTTGGTTACTTCCAATCAAGGAGATCTAAGCTATTTTCAAGAAATCCACATGAATTTTGCTTACTTTAATTTGGGGTTTTAAAATATTTTGACTCGTTAAATTCCAACAATGAATGATTTTTGTTTATCTATGGCTTTAAAGATAAATTAAGCTTTGAAATATTGAAATACATTGTTATTACAAATATTTGAATGTGCATGGTCCTTAAATGTTTGAATCTAAGCATGGGTGATTATATTATGATTTCAAATGTGGATTTAACTATGTTTTCACTGAATTTTATATTATTTTGATGATTTTAGATTGAATGTAAATTACCCATGTCACTCACATCTCATTCATAGCATATGCATTTCATGAGCATGAATTTATGGAAATTATGAACTGGGTTAAGCCCAACAATGCTAATTATATGATTTTTGACAAGATTATGGTTATGACAAGAATGTGATCACATATATGTCTATTGATTATGGCTCTTTGAGCATTTTGAGTGCTTGCACCATTTTGTATATGAATGGGGTATTCCTGTGCATAAGTATTATGACTATAAAAGTATGATTTTGGCATTTGAGCCTAAGTATGAACTATCATGAATGATGTTTGGCTTTTAAGCCCAATTATGCATTGAAATGTGGTAAGACTTGTATCTCTTGAAAGCATGTATATATATACGTATATGTATTCTTGTGGGATGACTACTTAGCAACGATGGATTGGAGGCGTCAGAGCTATCCCTAAAGGCTCTTTCCTTTTCCTTGAACTATGTGCCACCATAAGAATGGTAGTCATCACCGAAATGATCGGGCTGTAAGGGATGACTATTCATTTATGATATGATATGATATATTTTGATATGGAAATCCTTTCGAAATAACTAGGTCGTAAGGAAGGTGGCCACCACATACGAAATGACCGGGTCGTAAGGTATGGTGTAGATTACCTTTGGCAAGTAATCTTCTCTTCCCGATGGGAGGTCAACATTGGAAAAATTCATGTAATAGCTCGCATGGGTTTGAGATATCGGTTATGGTCATATCCCCACTATATATATGAGCATCATTTGCATTTTATGCATCATGAATTTCATAGCATCTTGTTATATTACATTCCTTGCTATAAATCTCCTTCTATATTATGTGTCAGTGTCATCTAACATTGTATGTAGGTTTTGGTAAGTTACATGCATTGCACCCCGCATACTTAGTAGATTCAAACGTACTAACACATATTTCTGCCTACATGATCTCACCATGTAGGGACCGGAGATTACTTTCATCCACTGTTCGATGGCTAGATCGAATTTTGAGACATTGGTTGTGGTGAGTCCTATCTTCCAAGGACAAACCACCATTCCTCTACCTTAAGTTGCTGTTGTTTATGTTATCTATACTTTGAGGGTGAGCCCGGAACATGTCTTGGCCCCCATCCTAGCTTATGACTAGAGGCATTGTTGAAAATTTTATAGACTCTCACCGGATCTATGTGTTATGTGTTGTATTTGAACCTTATGATTATGGTTATCTTTTGGATATGACTATTATGTATTGATTATAGGAATTATGATATATATATGTATGTTTGATGTGGAAATGTGGAAGATCCTAAGTCCCAAATTGCCCCATAGCGTGTGTCATACTTACCTGCCCCTTAGTCATTATGTGCTATATGCTATGTGAATCCATGTTAATTCCTTTCCCTAAGATATCCCCATAGCGTGAGTCCTACTTTCCCTTTTCTTAGAATAATGTGTTTAATTTGAATGCACTTCTGAACCGATGATGTGAATATTGGTACTTTGAGGCTTATCGGGGGACTCTTGGGATCCCATTCGCCATGTCACTCCTAGACCCCAGGTCCGAGTCGTGATAGAGATGGTATCAGAGCACTAGGTTTATAAATGGTCCTCGGAATCCAATATGTCGCATTAAGTAGAGTCTTATTCATCGGTGTGAAGTGTTCCACATCTATGGGTAAGAGGCTACAAGGCATTTTAGGAAATGTTTCTCTTTTTCATGATTCTTATCATTCTATAAAACATGTCTTGAGATTTTTTGTCTCGATTCCTCCCTATCGGGTAGGGAGAGTTACTTTACTATCGCAATGCAATCAAGGCAAGGAGGATTTTGTAGCTGATCTTATATATAAGGTTAGATGGGAGTTGGTGAAGAGAAGAAGAAGTTGGCAAAAGATGTTTACTGTTTGGCTAGATTGGGTGTTACATTGGCTGGCTCTAATGATGGAGGTATTCATGTTCAGAATTGGGCCGAAACTTTTGTGGTTGTTGATGTTAAGGCTAAGCAAGACTTGGACCCATCATTGGTTATGTTGAAAAGGTGGTTACGGAAAATAAGATAAAGGTTTTCTCCCAAGAGGGAGATGGTGTAATTCGGTACCAAGATCGATTGTATGTTTTGAACGTTGATGGTCTTAAGGATATGATCATGAGTAAAGCCCATAACTCTCATTATTCTATTCACCCGAGATCTACTAAGTGGTACTAAGGTTTGAGAGGAGTGTATTGGTCGCATGGTATGAGGAAGGATGTAGTCAAGTTGGTATCCGAATGCTTTAATTGTCAGCAAACGAAGGTAGAACATCAAAGACCTGGTGGTTTGACTCAAGATATTGAAATTTCTACTTGGACGTGGGAAGAGGCAAACATGGATTTTGTGGTTGGTTTGCCTTAGACCAGAAAGCAATTTGATTCATTTTGGGGTATTGTTGACTGGAGGACTAAGTCGGCTCATTTCTTATCAGTTGAGACTACTTTCAATGTTAAGGACAATTCAAACTTTGGAGGACATGATGAGATCTTGTATGTTGGAAGTCAAGGTTAATTGGGTGATCATCTACCGTTAATTGAGTTTGCTTACAACAATAGCGTTCATGCTAGCATTGGTACAACGCCGTTTGGGGATTTATGGGGTAGAAGGTGTAGGTCTTTTGTGGGATGGTATGGGTTAGATAAGATGACTTCTATAGGCCCGGGTTTAATATTGGAGGCTATGGAAAGAGTGGGATTAGTTAGGGAAAAGTTGAGGATGGTTCGAAGTCATCCAAGGGGTTTTACTTAGATGTTGGAAAGAAAGATCATGGGTCTTGTATTGGTGCTTGGGTGGATGTGAAGGTATCACTTATTAAGGGTGCGATGCGTTTTGGAAAGGAGGGCAAGTTAAGTTTCCTGGTATGTAGGCCCTCATGAGATTGTTGAGCGGTGTGGGAATGTGGCCTATAAATTGGATTTGCCTCCGGGTATGAGTTTTATTCATTCAGTTTTCAATGTGTCTAAGTTGAGGAAGTTGGTTGGTGATACTAGTGCTATTGTTCCTTTGGAAGGAGTTGAGGTTGAGGATAACTTGTCTTATGAGGAAGTTTCTATTGAGATCTTGGATGGGCAAGTGGAGGAGGCTTCGTAACGAGAATCAACATATTGAAAGTGCTACATGGGAAATGGAATCAAGTAGGATGCGTCCTTACCCCTATCTTTTCCAATTTACTCAAGCCTAAGATATTAGGTTCTTCTTATTCTCAATGGTCCTAATTCTTTCGCTCTTGAGTCTCATGTCATGACATGCATACATGTGCACGAAAATGATTTATTGTATGATGTTTTAAAGTGATTTGAATATGTTTTGATATGAGTTTCAATGATTTGATGATTTTCAAATGGTGAATTATGCATTGTACCTTGTAACTGGAAGTTTCATGTTCTAATTCAAGCCTTTCAACCTTGTTCTTCCATATTCTAGGACGAATATTCCGAAGGGGGAGATGATGTAAGGACCCGAATTTTTGTATAGCTTTAGTGACGCTTGCTATTTGGTTTCGGAAAGTTTTGGGCCAAGGTGACACCTTATAAAATCTCCAAGCTCAATCAAAGTTCACTTTCAAGCCTTCAGTTCAAGCTTATTTATTGTTTAAGGTCATCATGGGTCTCCTACATCAAGTCAAGTTCAAAGAATTTTATTGGTTAAGTTTTTCACAAGTACCAATAAAAGGGTCAACTTTAAATGCGCCTATCTCTTAGCACAAAATGAACTGGGTGGCCCACTACCTATCACATTAAATCTCTTTGAATTAGCTTTCCAACGCACTTGGTTTCACCTCATTTCGAGTTCGGATGAAGAAGTTATGCCCATTTATGTAAGACCCTCCTGTGCAGTGTTGCCACACGGGCACCTACACGGGTAGTGAGGCTTCTCACGATCTGTGGGAACAACCTTCAGCCTGAAACGACCATTTTTGGCCTAAGTATTGGGCTACGACTAGTGGTACTAGTCGTATGGCCTTCCAGGGTGAGGAAAATCGTAAGTGTGGTGCAATCTTGGTTTGGGGAAATGAGTTTTGTGGCCAAGTGTGGCACCAGGGCTCACCGCACGAGCCGTGGTGAGGGTGAAGAGCCATCTAGGCTAATGTGGGGTCTTCAAGGTTGGCGTGGGGAGTTTTTGGCTAAGGTTGGTGCCACGTCCAGCCGCACGAACCGTGGTGAGGCTCACGGGCCGTTTACCCAACCGTGGGACTCGTTGGTGTTAAACATTTCTAAGTATTGAGCCAAGTTCCAACTTCCAGAATTTTTGCTAAGTGTGGGTTTTGTCACAACCCAAACTTAGGGCCTAGATGTGACACGGAGAATGAGAAACCCGAAGGAACCCCAAACAAGCCTCTTAGCATATCAATCACATATCCTTGGTCACGGAAGCAAAATAATAACAACTAGATATAAATAGGGAAAACGGGACTAAGGGAAATCTTTGATAATCATAAAATACCCAAGAGTCAAGCTCAAAGCATAAGAGCATCAATTGTTCCAACAACACCTCTAACATAGATTGGGCAGGGGCCAAGACACTTTCTGGGCTCACCCTCATAGTAACAATGTTCAATATAAAGAGATAACAAGTAGTAAGAGTAGCATAGCTAGCGTCCCTGAACTTGAGGACTCACCAAAGCTTATCCTCAAAGCACCAAACTAGCTATGTGGAGGATGATCAAAAGGTGCTCTGGTCCCTACATGGTAATATCAGGTAGGCATAGAGTATGCGTTAGTACGTTGGAATGTACTAAGTATGTGGGATACAATGCAACAAGAATCATAGGTCATGTATAGTCAAAATGCATAATCATAGTCAATAGATTGCTTGATATCAATATGGCATGCATGTTCATTGCTTGTAGTAAAACATGTTTATAAATCATAATCAATGAACATAAACTCAACAGGGAATATATATGCTCAAACCTTACACAAGCATGCATGAGAATGGCCAAGTAGTTACCCACTCACCTTACTGTATAGCCTTTTCAGAGAGTGTTGGCAATACCTCTACTTTACGACATAACCTTTTGGGTAGGTGGTATGAGATGTCTCTTACCTTACGATACAACCCTTTTGGTAAGAGTCACGATTGACTCTACCTTATGGCACGGCCTCATCGGTAGACGTTAAGAGGTATCCTTACCATATGACATAATTTCTTTGGTAATAATATAGGGTGCACTTATCTTATGATACAATATTATCGGTAAGAGAGATCCTACCTTACAACATACCTTTTTTGGTAGGTTGTCCCTACCTTACAATATAATCTTTTTAAGTAGGAACCATGAGTTACTCTATCTTACGGTATGACCTTTTCGGTAGATTATCCCTACCTTACGATATAATCTTTTAGGTAGGAGTACAAAATGACCCATCAAACCAACACATCAAAGGATCACAAAGGACCCCACATTTCTCATTAGAGCAGAACATAGTATAAAGGTTCAAAATCTTATTGTAGATCATGGAAACTTTTCAAGAGTTTAATACATGCTTGGGAAGCCATAAAGTATCATAACATGCTTGATAAGTAAAATCATACAATAATCCTTCATCAACATCAAGAATCCATGTCAAGATATTTTATCAAATACTTGGTGGGTGTGCAATGCTAGTTCAAAGTTATGCAATTTAAAAATGAAATAATATGATAAAACTCAATGTAAGTTAACCCACTAATACATAGTAAAACCCTCATATAAGATACCTTAAAATCCATCCTCAAATCTCATAATAGACCAATAGATTCATGGCTCAAAACATGCACAGTCATTCAACATTTCATAAAACCCCAACATAGTTTTTAATCATAATTCATAATAAGAGATACCCATAGATAATAAAACTTGAAATCATGCAATTTTCATGAAAAGGAAGGTTGGGCACTGTGGGTGAAAGCACCCAATGGTTGAAATCCACACACCTCAACTTTGGAGGTTTCATTGATGAAGATTTGAATGAGAACTTGAAGCTTGAATGAAGTTCTTGAGATTCAGAATTAAGCTTGGGAAAGTTGAATTTGGGTAAAATATTTGTTTAAGTGTTGGAGAGGGTTTTGAGAGAGTCTTGAGTGATATAGAGTTGAAAAATGGCTAAGTATAGGTATTTTTACGCATAGGAGGGCATGGGCCCAAGACCCCAAAGGCTTAGGCCAGACAATAAATTGAGGCACAAAATAACACTGATCCGCACCCCTGGAGCGTCGCAGCTAGGGGGCAGATGGATCGCCTCTGGAATTCGTAAATTTTGAAAAATCATTTTTTGCTTCGGTTGCTCAAAAATCGGGGTTATACCCATTTCCCACTCAATTTTACCCCGCGATCACGAATATGAAGTCGGATTTTTGATATCACGCACAAATTTTGAGATATATGGAAATTACGATTATGGGATTTTAGAAGCACATTTTTGGTTCATTTCAATATCTCCCCCTTAGGAACATTCATCCCCGAATGTCAAAGAAATGTACATAGGAGAAGTAATAAAGATGATTTCCGCGCAACACATGAATGCAACAAATGCATTTAAACATCATTTTCAAAAACCTCAACGTGAATGTCAAAATCATTATAATTTGTCAACATAAACATGAATGCATGCAAATGACATGATGACTTAGACTTAAGACTTGTATTCATAGATTGGACTTAGTTTACTATCTCAAGCTTGAATAAAATGAAAGAGATATGAATATCGTTCCTTCATCCCCGCTCTGGCTTCCTAAGTGACACCTTTGACTTGACGATTCTTCCAAAGGACCTTGACAAGCACTACATCCTTATTTATCAACCTTTCCTCTATCCATCCAATATGTCCACCGGGACCTTATCACAAGTCAACTCATTCTCTACAACACCCACAACCTCAAAGAGTTCTATAATACTTGGGCCACCAACACATCTTCTCAATATTGATACATGAAAGATCGGGTGAACCATATCTATTTCTATAGGCAATTCCAATTCATAAGAAACTTTACCAATACTCCTCAACATTCTATAAGGACCCACAAATCTTAGACTCAATTAGCTTTTCTTGCCAACTCGGACCAACACCCTTCCTGAGTGAGACTTTCAAGTGAACCAATCCACCACACAAGCTCACATAACCTACCTTAGCACCAAAAGACACCATCTCTCCCTTGGGAAAAAACCTCCACTTTACCATCCTTCACCAAAGCCTTCAACTCTAGAAAGGTGGGACCAGTCTTGCTTTGACTTAACCTTATCAACCAAAGAAGATTCGAAACCATCAAAGCCACTAACTACCATTCCCAACTTCATCCAACCTCATTCCCTATCTATCCAACCGATGTACTTCTTTAACCACCCTTTGTTACCCAAGATCCATTCTTATCATAACTAACAAATAACCTCTCATCCCTCAAGCCTTGCAATATCACCCTTAAATAACTCATAAGCTCTTCTTCATCCTGGAAATAAATCAACATACCAACTACCAACTACCACACATATATCGAGGTAGGGTTTAAAGACCCTATTCATGAGATCCACAAACATAGTCGGGGCATTGGTCAAGCAAAGACATTACCATAAATTCAAAATATCGGAAAGGACACCAAGAAACTCATTGATTACTGGAACTGACTCCATAGGAAGGATTTTAGACTCAACGTCCTACCCCTTACAAGAGGGTAAATGCAACCCTTAAAGATCAATTTGGGCCTTAAGACAAGAAATGAATCTACCCTTACTTACCACTTTACAACTTTCCCACTCAAGTACGGGCTCATTAGGGAATTGAAATTTAACTCTACGGGTTCTACAATCAATGGGAGCATTATATGCTTATAACCAAACCACCCCAAGGACAAACTCAAATCCACCATGCCAAGTTCAAAAACATCACAAAATAACACATTATGCAACAATGACACGAGACAATCCCCAATAGGCTTTTCTAGCAATAATAGAATCATCAATGGGGGTGGGTGGGTGGGGGTAAGACACCAAAATGCTTACATAACAATTCGAGGCATACATGAAACTTATTAGCAACAAAAAGGAATAGTGAAAGAAATAGTGGCACCCGGACCTAGCAAACCATGCATAACAAAATCAAGATAACCCTAACATACCGCTAACATCATCAGGCACCTCATCCCCTCCTTGTCTCCCTTAAACAGGATAGAACCGATTATGTATTGGAGTACCCCATTGTTGGCCACCTTGAGCCCCTTGATCGACATCACCACCTTTACCCTTGTTTTGAGCATATGGACAATCCAGAATTTTGTGGCCTATCTCGCCACACCCAAAGCATGCACCCATGTTTCTCCAACATGTGCCACCATGTTTCCTCCCACAGTTTGGGCATTTAGGACGAGCCACTCTCTCATCACCTTCTTGGAGCCTTGGATTAGGCACCCCATCCTAGGCAACCCTCTTGTTTGGAGCACTAGAGGATCCTTGGCCTTGAAACTCGAGATCGTGTTGAAATCACTCACCCTCAAATCGAGCCCTCTTGGACTCCCCAATTCTCATCTTCCTAAGTTCTTCGCCCTCAAGTTGTTCGGCAAAGGTCATGAGCTGAGACAAATCCATATCTGTTACAAGCATTGCAGTACGACACTCTTCATTTACCAAGTCGGACACCCTCAACACAAACTTGTTCATCCTTGATCTAGGATCGATCACCAAATGTGGAGCATACTTGGAAAGCTTGTTGAACTTGAGGGCATATTCCCTCACACTCATGGAACCTTACTTAAGGTTCATGAACTCCAGAATTTTAGCCTCTTTCAACTCAATAGGGAAGAACCAGTTGAGAAGGCGGCTTTGAACTCCTCCTAAGGAATTGTATCATGATTTCCCCTCTCCGTCTTCCATTACACAAACCAAATTTGAGACGCAGCCTTTAGTTGGTAGGCCGCTAATTCTGCCTTTTCCTCCGCATTGACCCCCATGAAGGATAGCACCTTGTACACCTCATCTATGAACTCTTGGGGATCTTCATCTACATTGGATCCATGGAACTCCAGTGGGTTCATCCTAGTGAAATCCCTTACCCTAGAAGCTAGACTGGGAGCATAAGAGGCTTGGGCCCCTTGGATGATTTGGTTGGTCATTGCATGGGCCAATATCGTGATGGCATGCCGTGACTCGACTTGAGAAGCCTCTTCTCCTTGAGGGGCTTGAGGAGGTGTACGACCCCTCCTTGGTATTCCTCTTTGTAGTGGCATGATCTGGAAGAGAAAAGAGCATTCGTTATGAGAAAAAGCCTTGTCCTACACATAAAGCACGATGTAGACCATGAAAAAGTGAAACATTTTCTAAAACGCCTTAGAGTCTCCATTCATAGTTGTGGTGTACTTCACAACCATGAATAAGACCTTAATCGACGCGGTGTGTTGGATTTTGAGGACTATTAAGGACCTAGGGCTCTGATACCAAATTTGTCATGACCTAAATCTTGGACCTAAGACGTAACACGACGAATAGGGAACCCGAAAGAACCTCAAACAAGCCTCTTAGCATATCAATCACACATCCTTGGTTGTGAAAGTAAAATAATAACAACCAGAGATATACATAGGGAAAATGGGACTAAGGGAAGTCTTTAATAATCATAAAATACTCAAGAGTCAAGCTCAAAGCATAAGAACATCAATTGTTCCAACAATTAAGGGAAGTCTTTGATAATCATAAAATACTCAAGAGTCAAGCTCAAAGAATAAGAATATCAATTGTTCCAACAACACCTCTAGCATAGATTGGGTGGGGGTCAAGACACCTTCCGGGTTCACCCTCATAGTATCAAATGTTCAATATAAATGATAACAAGTAGTAAGAGTAGCATAGCTAGCGTCCCTGAACTTGAGGACTCACCAAAGCTTATCTTCGAAGCACCGAACTAGCCACGAGGAGGATGATCAAAAGGTGCTCTGGTCCCTATATGGTAATATCATGTCTGCATAGAGTATGCATTAGTACGTTGAAATGTACTAAGTATGTGGGATACAGTGCAATAAGAATCATAGGCCATGTATAGTCAAAATGCATAATCATAGTCCATAGATAACTTGCTATCAATATGGCATGCATGTTCAATGCTTGTAGTAAAACATGTTTATAAATCATAATCAATGAGCATAAGCTCAATAGGGAATACATATGCTCAAGCCTTACAAAAGCATGCATGAGAATGGCCAAGTAGTTACCCACTCACCTTACGGTATAGCCTTTTCGGAGAGTGTTGCCAATACCCCTACTTTACGACATAGCCTTTTGGGTAGGTGTAATGAGATATCTCTTACCTTACGATACAATCCTTTTTGTAAGAGCACGTTTGACTCTACCTTACGGCATGGCCTCATCGATAGACGTCAAGGGGTATCCTTACCTTACAACATAATCTCTTCGGTAAGAATATGGGGTGCACTTACCTTACGATTCAATCGTATCGGTAAGAGAGATCCTACCTTATGACATACCCTTTTCGGTAGGTTGTCCCTAATTTACGATATAATCTTTTAAGTAGAAACCATAAGTTACTCTACCTTATGGTATGGCCTTTTTGGTAGATTATCACTACCTTATGATATAGTCTTTTAGGTAGGAGTACAAAATGGCCTATCAAACCATCACATCAAAGGATCACAAAGGACCCCACATTTCTCATTAAAGCAAAACATAGTATAAAGGTTCAAAATCTTATTGTAGATCATGGAAACTTTTCAAGAGTTTAATACATGCTTGGGAAGCCATAAAGTATCATAACATGCTTGACAAGTAAAATCATACAATAATCCTTCATCAACGTCAAGAATCCATGTCAACACATTTTATCAAACACTTGGTGGGTGTGAAATGATAGTTCAAAATTCTACAATTCAAGAGTGAAATAATATGAGAAAACTCAAAGTAAATCAACTACCAACACATAGTAAAACCCTCACGTAAGATACCTTAAAATCCATCCTCAAATCTCATAATAGACCATAGATTCATGGCTCAAAACATGCATAGTCAATCAACATTTTATAAAACCCTAACATAGTTTTTAATCATAATTCATACGAAGAGATATCCATAGATAATATAACTTGAAATCATGCAAGTTTTGTAAAAAAGGAGGTTGGGCACCATGGGTGAAAGGACCCAATGGTTGAAACCCATATACTTCAACTTTAGAGATTTTTTTGATGAAGATTTGAATGAGAACTTGAAGCTTGAATGAAGTTCTTGAGATTCGGAATTAAGCTTGGGACACTTCAATTTGTTAGAAATATGTGGTTAAGTATTGGAGAGGGTTTTGAGAGAGTCTTGAGTGATATAGAGATGAAAAATGGCTAAGTATAGGTGCTTTTACTCATAGGAGGGCATGGGCCCAAGACCCCAAAGCCTTAGGCTAAAACAGTGAATTGAGGCACAAAATAATACTAATCCATGCCCCTGGCGCGTCGCGGCTAGGAGGCGGATCGCGTCTGGAAATCGTAAATTTTGAAAAATCATTTTTAGCTATGGTTGCTCAAAAATTGAGGTTATACCCATTTTCCACTCAATTTTGTCCTTCGATCACGAAATTTTTTATATCACACATGAATTTTGAGAAATATGGAAATTACGATTATGGGCATTTCTGAAGCATATTTTTGGGTCATTTTAGGTTCATAGGCAAGTTCATGGACCGTGTAATGCCACACAGCCCGTGAAGCCATCAGTGAAGTGACTTCGACCAATATTATTATCAGATTCATTAATGACATTTTCATAAATTTGGTTACTTCTATTGGTCTTTTTGGAATTCCTATCCTATATGGTCATCTAAAGACTTAAAACCTATTTCAAACTTCAAAATCACTCTTCATATTTTTAAAACCCTCTCAAAAGCTTTCCACAAAAGAACTCTTGGAGATTTCAAAACTTGAGCTAGGGAACTCAAGTCTTCTTCAAATTCTTCGGGGTTTATTCATCTTGGTGAAGGTATGTAGGTTTTCATCCTTGATTACTTCCAATCAAGGAGACCCAAGCTATTTTAAAAAATTTACATGAATTTAGCTTACTTTAATTTGGGGTTTTAATATTTTGATTCCTTAAATTCAAAAAATGAATGAGTTATGTTTATCTATGGATTTAAAGATGAATTAAGCTTTGAAATATTAAAATACATTGTTATTAAGAATATTTAAATATGCATGGTCCTTAAATGTTTGAATCTAAGCATGGGTGATTATATTATGATTTCAAATGTGGAACTATGTTTTCACTTGAATTTCATATTATTTTGATAATTTTGGATTGAATGTAAATTACCCATGTCACTCATATCTCATTCATAACATATGCATTTCATGAGCATGAATTTATGAAAATTATGAAGTGGGTTAAGCCCAATTATGCTAAGTATATGCTTTTTGACAATATTATGATTATGACGAGAATGTGATCACATATATGGCTCTTTGATCATTTTGGGTGCTTGCACCATTTTGTATATGAATGGGATACTCCTATGCTTGAGTATTGTGACTATGAAAGTATGGTTTTGGCATTGGAGCCTAAGTATGAACTATCATGAATGATGTTTGGCTTTTAAGCCCAATTGTGCATTGAAATGATTTGGCAAGACTT
>JAPFFP010042365.1:0-14186 GCA_026153255.1 Solanum medicagineum | reverse complement strand
ACCATACTTGTTTTGAATAGAGGAGTTTGTTCTGAACAAATGAATTTGCACCCAATATTCCCTATAAATAGAGACCCCTTCTGCACTTTTCAAACATCAAAGTCTTCTTCTTTTCAGCATAAAATTTCTTAAAAATAAAAAGTTGAGTCTACATGTGATATGTTGTTGACTTTTGAGTTCGTCGAAGTCACAGAAGTTTGAGGTATTGCTACGTCTATAACAATTAATCTGTTATATCCTTGGAGGAAATACTTCATAACCTCTGGTACAATGAGGGGATTAAATTCCTTAAGGATACATAGTATATTCTGTGGACTCAATGTCACGACCCAAGCCTAGGGCCTAAACGAGACACGGCGAATGGGGAACCCTAAGGAACCCCAAACAAGCCTCTTAACTTGTCATTACACATCATCGGTTGCAGAAGCATATAAAAGACATAAGGAGTAAGAATAGGGGCAAAGGGTCTAAGGGGAAAGCTTGCATAACATCATAATAAAGAGACAAAGAATCGAGGTCACATCTTAGATACATAACATGTCCAACAAGCACCTCTAATACATAGATAAGAGCGCGGGCCAAGACAAAGCAACCGGGCTCACCCTCATATTAAAATAGAGAATGAAAAAGAGTGTCTCAATACATAACAAGAGAAACATAGACTAAGGTCCACGAAGTGGAGGACTCACCAACTAGCTTGAGTAGTACCAAACTAGCCACGTAGAAGAGGAAGATGATCAACTTGTGCACCGGTCCCTACATGGTGACATCATGTAGGAAGGAGTATGCGTTAGTACTTTTGAATGTACTAAGTTTGTAGGATGTAATGCAAAAAGGGATAGACTTCATAATCAAAATTTATAACAATACGCAATAGACATAATTTAACAATATGGCATGTATGATCAATGCATAAGCGAAACATGCTCATATACGATATCATATGTGTAGATGAGACCAAGATAGATTTCCAAAGTACAAAAACCCCGTGCTAGCTTAGTGATGATATCACCCATCACCCTGGTGTGTGAGGTACAAACCTCTCATCTAGGTTAGTGATAATTTCACCTATCACTCTTGTGTGTGAGTTACAAACCCCTCATCTAGGTTAGTGGCAATCTCACCTACCACTCTGGTGTTTGAGATACTAACCCCTCAACTAGGTTATTCGTGCTCTTAGTTCCCCCAGACTGGCATGGTCTTATGCAATAATTTATATAGATTATATCATATGCATAAGCTCATTTCATCATCATAACATCAATCATATCAGATCTCATTCTTGGGACCTTCAATTCCTCATGAAACCACATTCGTATATTTTATCAAACACTTAGAGGGTGTGTAATGCTAGTACAAAACCATGAAGTGCAGAGATAAAATCATGCAACAAAATCCATTGTAAAACCATCAATTAACACCTTGCAATACCCTCAAGCAATATACATCAAAACCCCTCACCAAATCATACAATAGACCCAAGATTTATAGCTCAAAACATAGCAAAACAGTCACAACTTTACATAGCTTTAACATAGTTCATAGACATGTTCATATTGGTAAACCCAATTGAAAAATCAACTTTCAATCATGGAAATTGAGTAGAAAGGAGGTTAGGGCACCATGGGTAGAAGAACCCAATGGCTCAAACCCACATACCTTAGCTTTGAGGAAGATCTTGATGATGATTTGAAAATGGAGGCTTGAAACTTGAAGAAAATCCTTAGTTCCGGATGAGGGTTTTGAGACTTGAATTTGGGAGTGAAAAATATAGCTAAGTGTTTGAGAGGATATTGGGGAATGATTAGGATAATATGAGGATGAAATATGGCTAAGTATAGGTAAAAACACGTTTGGGAACACTTAAGCCCAAGACCCAAAAGCCTTGGACCGAGATAAAATTATTGGCAACAAAATACATAGGTCCACATCTGGTCCGCGTTGCAGACCTGTCGCAGAGGCAAAATTAGTACGATAGCTGTGGGTCGCGGCACTGTCGCGGATCGATTCTGGATAAGAAAAATTACAAAAAATAAAATTCCTAATCGTTTACTCTTTAATCGGGGTTAGACCCTTCCCCCTCCCCCCCTAATTTTGACCCCTGAACAAGAATATTAAGTCAGATTTTCGATATCATGTACGAATTTTGATATATATGAAATTAAAATTTCGGCCATTTTGAGGCATATTTTTGGTGACATTTTGGGGTCGTTTCACTCAGATTGGTTTATAATTTCATTTAAGTTTTCGTTGTTCACTGTTTTTGTTGTTGTTTGAATACAAAGGTGATAATACATGAACACTTTGACAAAATGGTAGGTAGAAGCGTCTAATTGACATTGAGCTAAGTGCAAGGGTCTCCACGACATTCCGTTCTTATATAAATAAGTTTTTTGGGGGTAATTGATTTTTATCAAGAATTCATCTACTAATAATATTTTTTAGGCCAATTCAAAAGCAAAGACATTGAAGACTTCACCTTTACCCATTTCAAATTTGTGTACAAAACTTTTTGAATGTTCCACCACTACAACAAGAGTTCACGGTTGAAGTCAAAGTTGTATCTATTCCCTCTCTGGCATCTCACCTAATGGTGTTGACGAACTAGTTGGTGACAAAAATAATGGAGCTCCTAAAAATTCTCCATTCCCATCTTTAGTTTCGGTTGAAAGAAAAATTTTGGGGAAGTGGAAGAAAAATTTCTTCGTCTCTTGGAAATTGATGAGAAGATGAGTATTACTTTTAATTAAAAAGTACTATAATAATTTTTATTTGCATATCATATAATTTAATTTTTTAATAAAATATAAATATTTAAATATTAGTTTTTATCAAAAAGTAATACTTTTTTATTGAGAAATGTTTATAATATTTTATTTATATAATGTTAATTCCATATATACACCTTTATATATTGAAAACAAATAGTTTTAATCATCAATATTCAGATCTAGAGAACACATCTTAATATTCAGATGCATCTTCTAATCTAGACATCTTGATTTTAATGCATATCTTAATATTCAGATGCTTATTTAGATTCAGACATTTTAATCTTAATGGACACATATGAATCCAAATTATCACATGCTTCTTGTCAAAAGTATCTCACCATCATTCCTAAATTTCATAACTATTCCAGCAGGGACATTATATTTCTTGCTTCGTGACTCAACAAAATTGTACCCTTTCATTACCCAAATAAAATAATTCTGGGTCCCATATATCATTATTGTAGTGATTTATAGCAAGTAAAGTCTGGTAATTGCAATTTCAAAATATTTTATTCACTTAGATCAAATGTCATAATCAAATTCTATACCCTTTTCCCTATTTTTTTTATAGCCAATGCAATGGTCCTTCTCATGAACAACAACTAGTTTTATGAGTCTCCACAATGCAAATATCTAGAATAAAATCATAAAGTAACTTCCATCTTCTCAAATAAAGTGCAAACATTTAAACTTTGGGTGGTGTCAAACATGCACTACATCATAATCTTTGCTTTTCATATCAATGCCAAAGTAAAACACAGAAAAAGTCCCTATTTTCCTCTATAATTAGCAGGCACTGTGTTACGACCCAACCCATCGGGCCGTGTGATCACCTACCCTAATACCTAAATAGAAGAACCCTTAATCTCCAACTAATTAAATCATGCGAAAATAGAAGAAATAGAAAATAATTACTGAAAAGATCTTTAAATTTACCAAGGACGAGATTAAAATTCTAATTTAAATTTTTAAAAACACATGTAACACCCCAAAAGATTCTAGACAGAACAGGTACAAGATCTTCTAGGAGTACAATGTAAAATAACCTAGTGACATAGCTCCCACTATCAAAAAGGAAGAGTACAAGCTGTTGGAGATCTCCTTCATCTAGGAAATTTGACTGACCCTGCAACTGGACTATACAAAAAAAATATGGCAATAATAGTATTAGTACAAACAACACATACCGATAGGCACCATCAATCAACCCGTGACCCAAAAATTACACCTAAATTCACCCCTGTAAGCATGCAATAGGGATATTCAACACCAAAATTGCAACTACATATTGTAATACAGGTCAAAACCTAACCCCTCTATTCCTTATCATAGAAATTCTCAGCAACCCATAACTGCTAACTCGGTCTATTCATTCAGCCCTTTAGTTAATTGTTATCAACAACGTCTGGCATAGAATATTTGGTAACTCACTTTAAAGAAATGCCACATTAAGATGGTTTGGGACTTCTTCCCCTCTACCCGCACTGGCCCTCCATGGTAGGACCTATCCCTCTATGGCAGCCTCGCCACAACTGGGTTTCACCACTAGAATGGCCTTCTCATAAATAGAACTTAGGTTTTTTCCCATTAAACTTTTGGTGTGTTGGACGCTGGCCATATCAGACTCAAAGTCATCAGGATTCTACTTAACAAAACCTTAACTACTCTCCTATCGATCCCGCACAACCTCATTCCTGCTTATAGTGTTCTTTAGTAATTTGAAAACCCTATAATTGTTACATATTTTTTAATATCACCCGTTTCCTTGTATAATGGGACCATGGTACTCCACCTCCATCATCGGGCATTTCTGTTATCTTAAAAATAACATTGAATAACCTAGTCGACCATATCCATACTTACTTTTATGTGCTCTTCCAAAATACCACTAGAATATCATCAAGTCTGGTCGGTACCCTTGCACATCATGCCAATATAATGTTTAACTTCTTCAACCTCAAAACATCTACAATACCCAAAGTCTCAAAGTATTTTTGAGTGCACCAATTCACCAGCACAATATCTTTGCCCCTTTTTTGTTTATGATTTTGTAGAAGTACGCTTACCATCTTTGCTTAATGGGGATCTCCGCCACCAACACCTTTCCTTTCCTCATCCTAAAAGTACTTCACTTGATCTAAGTCATGAGCCTTTTTTATTTCTTACCTTCACAAGCCTATACAATTTCTTATTACCACATTTTCCCCCTAGATGATATATATGCATTTGAAAGTTTGTTGTCTTATTAGCCGTAACTACCAAATTAGCTTCTATCTTTGTTATCTTATAAACTTTCTTATGCTCCACTTCTCTTACTAATCCATTTACTCCACCAAATTTGTATACGAGACCTTCTTTGCTTCCATTTTTTCTTGGACTTCTTATTTCCATCGCGAATCTTGTGGATGCCCACCAATTTACCTTTTGATACCTATAGCACCTCTGTTGTAGCTACTTCGCTAAAGCAACTACCTATTTTATTCCACATATTGTTCAGATCTTGCTACTACTCCAAGCCTCCATACCACTAAACTTCCCCCTAATCTCCCATGAAAGAGAAAGATCCAAGCCACGTCATTTAATCCTCGGTCAGTCTTAGAAGACCTTATTCCTCCTATTCCTCTTAATTTCCAAGTACATCACCAAAATCTTATGTTGGATAGTGAGATTATCACTCAAAATAACCTTGCAATCTTTACAAAGCCCTCTAATACCCTTCCTAAGACATAAGTAATCTATCTTAGATCCTTAGCCTCCCCTTCTTTAGAGCTTTCTAGTTCGTCTATCATGCTTTAAAAGATGACCAAGTGGTCTTTCTCTTTGGAAAGCACGAGTTAGAAATTACCAAGTTAAAATCTTTAGCAAAATCAAGAAGCAAAGTTCCACATCCATTCCTCTCCCCAAAACCAAAACCTCTATGAAAATCATCAAGGCCACTAGAAGGATCTTATTCCTTGGTTAGTCTTATAAGACCTTATTCCTTCTATCCCTCTTAATTTCTAAGTACATCACCAAATCTTATGTTGTATAGTGAGATGATCACTCAAAATAATCTTGCAATCTTTACAAAGGCCTCTATTACCCTTCCTAAGACATAAGTAATCTATCCTAGATATCATGCTTTGAAAGATGACCAAGTGGTCTTTCTCTTTGGAAAGCATGAGTTAGAAATTACCAAGTCAAAATCTTTAGCAAAATCAAGAAGCAAAGTTCCACGTCCATTCCTCTCCCCAAAAATAAAACCTCTATGAACATCATCAAGGCCACTAGAAGGATCCCCGATATGGCCATTAAAATCTCTCCTAATGAAAATCTTCTCAATCTTATTTATACCTCTTACAAACTTATTTAAATTATCCCGGAATAGCTTTTTGTCCTGCTCGTCCACCCCAACTATGGAGCATAAGAGCTAATAATGCTCAAAATAAGTCCACCACTTACTAACTTAATCATCATCAATCTATTATTAATCCTTCTGACCTCTTCTACTTACTCCTTAAGGTCACCGTGTACTAAAATACCTACACCATTTCTATCTTTGAATCACCTGAGTATCGTTTCTTAAACCTATCCACATCCCATGTTTTGGTAACTACTCATGGAGATTTTTGGATGCACACTGTATTAATCTTCCTCCTTTTGAGAATCTTCACCTACTCTGTCGACATTTCTGTCAGCAATCATATTCTACAATCCTATTCTCAACTTATAAGGACCTGTAACCCCTATATCACTACTATCCATTGCTTCCAGCCTCAATTGAGGACATGACCCTAGTCCACTATCATTTAGCAAAGCCATTAGATAGATTTCAGTTACTCCAAAAAAAGTTCTTGAAACTACTAAAACAGGTTTATAATCTGAAACACTAGGCAACAGACAACTATAATAGAAAATCGGAGAAAGCAAAACAAAAAATTAGAAGATCAAGCCCTAGTGAACTATACCATTAGGGGTCGTTTGGTTTGAATATAAGTCATGATGGGATAAATGTTGGGATTAGTAATGATAGGATATGTAACAACCTGGCCCAACACTGTGAAGCATTGTCCGCTCTTGGGCCTATCCCATCATGAATTTTTGCCTTTAGGCTCACCCCAAAAGGCGCCTCACAATATGTAAACCAGTCCTTACTTATCTACCCTTAATCTCTCTTATTTTCTGCCGATGTGGGACAACTCATCTCATGATGGGTTGTTACATACACCCCCTCTATGGACTTAGCGTCCTTGCTAAAGTTTGCCCCACCGCATGAGATTCACCTAAACTCATTACACCAGGATTCGCCTAAACTCAATTGAACTCTAGCCTTACACCAACAAGGTTGACACAGGAGTGGCTTTGATACAACCTGTAACGACCTGGCCCAACACTGTGATGTAGTGTCCTTTCTTGACCCTAGCCCATCACGGATTTGTCCCTTTGGGCTCACCCCAAAAGACACATCATAGTGTATAGATCAGTTCTTTGCTTATATACTCAGCATGTCTCCTGTGTTTTACCGATGTGTTACATCTCATCTCAAGATGGGTTGTTATAGGATAAGTTATACTGAGTTTATTTTTTATTGGGTATTTGTTGCATAAATTTTAAGAATATGTTGATTGTTTACAAGAATACCCTTCATATTATTAGTTTTTAATGTATTTTCTTTGCTAGCTTTACTTATTCAATATTCATTTTTTAAAATAAATCATTCATCTTATATAGCTTAAATATTTTTATGTTTGCATTGTATGCATTTAAATAAAACTTTTTTCTTATTTAATTTAAAAATAGAACTTCTATTTTTAAGTTTAAGAAAAAAAAGATTTATGAAAAACTAAAATATTAAAGAAATGAATTAGTCATTAAAAATTATATTATACAGTGTAATTTTTTAATAGAAAAATATGAAGAAATATCATAAGAATAAGGAGTGAAGGTTGTGAATGTTATTATATATTGTATTAAAAATAACATAAATATACAAAATGAGATATTAAAAAAGGTTTAAAAGGATACTTTTGTAATTTATCTTTTTTATCCCTGAATAAGTTATCCCGAGATTAGTATACCCCCCAAGAACAGGGTTAACTTATCCGGGTGCTATTTATTGGTCCCGAGATAAGTTATCCTAGGTTTGCAAACCAAACATTAATTTAAGGGCCGCTATATTTTTATCCTGGGAATAAATCAACTTATCCTTCACACCAGACGAACCGTTAATAAAGAAATCAATAACAATAGTGAAACAATAGTTTGGACTATACTATAGTACAGAATAAACAAGAATATGCACAGGAGCTACACTAAAGTAGAAAAACCTGCAATTATGGAGATACTTAAAAACGAAATCAGCAACTACTAGTTAAGAATTTTACAACTTCTTAGTAGATGATTACGACAAAAACGCAAGATAGATAGAAAACAAAGGCATTCCCAATCAAGATATAAATACGGTAGAACTGTAAACAGAAACACAATGTAATTTTTAGGCCCTAAAAATCTTGCCTGACATATAAAGAGGGAAGAGGCAAAACCTAGAGTGTTGGATACTACTTGAAAAATGAAATTAGGGAAGATGCAACTTGGCTCATCTTCGGCTGAGCTGTGCCGGCCCCAGAGTCGAAGACTGTGCATTCCCATAGTTACTACAAAATCTGTCGCGAACAACCATGAATAGATTGTTTCATAGATCAAACCAAGAAAGCTCTAGAGTTCCTCCACTCCTGTAGTCATGCAACGTAGACTAGTGCCTTTGCAAAGTGGCCAGCAATTAGATCAAAGATGTCGGAGATAATGAGATCAGTGCAAGAGAGAAGTCGGAGAAAGGTGTTGTCAGAAATTAGATCGAAACCGCTGGATATTAGATCGGTGCGAGAGAGAAGTCGCTATGTCACTAGAAATTAGACCAAAGTTGCCAGAGATGAGATTGGCACGCGAGAGATTTCATTGGAATAGTCTTGGAGTATTAATCTAGCCTTTCGAGAGATTTTCTTGGAAGACTATAGTGAAATCAAAACATGCAAATAATTCAAAGAAAATTTGTAAAATATATTAATAAAATTTGTAATTTGATTCTACAAATTTTCTTTGAATCATTTTTAAGAGTTTAATTTCACTATAGTCTTCCAAGGAAATCTCTCGAAAGACTAGATTAATACTCCAAGACTATTTTGACGAAATCTAGATTTTATTTCTAGTAACTTTGATATAATTTCTAGCAACATCTTTCCTTGGTGACTTCTCTCTTGCACTGATCTCATATCTGGTGGCTACGATCTAATTTTCGGTGACACCTTTCTCTGACAACTTCTCTCTCACATGGATCTTATCTCTAACACCTTTGATCTAACCTCTGGCCACTTTCTAAAGGCGGCAATCTTTGTTGCAGGACTACATGAGCGAACGAAGTCTAGGGCTTTCTTGGTTTGGTCTATAAAACGACCTCTTCACAGTTGTTAGTGACAGATCTCATAGTATCTTTGGGAACGCACAGTCTTTGGCTTTGGGGACAGTGCAGCTCAGCCAAAGATAAATCAAGTTCCGTCTTCCCAAATTATATTTTTCAAGCAGTATCCAGTACTCTAGGTTCTGCCTCTTCCCTCTTTACTTGTCAAGCAAGATTTTTAGGTCTTGAAAATTGTATTGTTTTTCTGTTATAGTTCTTCCATCTTTCTAAGCTGATTAGGAATGTCTTTGTTTTCTACCCCTCTTGCTTACTTACCGTAATCTTCTACTAGGAAGTTCTAAAATTCTTAACTGGTAGTTGCTAATTTCCTTTTTATGTAATCTCCATAATCACAGGTTTCTCTACCTTAGTGTAGCTCTTGTGCATATTCTTGTTTTTTTAGACTATAGTATTGTCCAAACTATTGCTTCACTATTTTGATTGATTTCTTTAATGATAGTATAGTTCACTCAGCTTATCTTCTACTTTTTTTTTGCTTTCTTTGATTTCATATTGTTGTTGCACGTTGCCAGGTCATTCAGATTATAAACCTATTTTAATAGTTTTGAGTATTTTTTTGGAGTAGTTGGCATCTAATTTCCAAGTGTAGTTGCATCTTTTTTGGTGAACATACTAAATGGCTTAAGTTTGAAGAATTAAACCATTCGGAGACAACAGGCTAATATTAGATGGCTTGAAAAAGGAGATGCTAATACCAAATATTTTCATGCCATCATTAATGAGAAAAAGAGAAGACTGAATATTCAGAGGATCCAAAATAGGTGACCCTGAGCTTCATTATATTGACTGTCTTGATCCTTTTATTAATCAACAAGATAACATTATGTTATGTGCCACGCCACATGAATCAGAGATTTGTGAACCAGTGTTTGCTTTTAGCCCTTACAGTGCACCTGGCCCTGATATTTTTGGGGGTTCCTTTTTTCAAAATTACTCGGATATTATCCAAGATGTATGTAACGAGGCAAAGCTTACCAAATTTTATACAGGCACGTGCCTCATTCTTCTACCAAAAGTGAAAAATCCTTCATCTTTAGCCTCATATAACTGCTCCAAAAAGATCATCTCCAGAATTTCGAGTACCAGGCTAACTCATCTATTACCTAAAGTCATCTCAGAAAATCAGTCAGCTTTTATTAAAGGAAGATCGATCTTCGATAATGTTCTTCTAGCCGAGGAGATTATCCATGCTATCAACAAAAAGACTTGGGGTGGGAATGTGGTGATCAAACTTGATATGACAAAAGCTTATGATAGGGTCAATTGGAATTTTCTTATAGCTGTTATGAGAAAGCTTTGGTTTTCTGAGAAATGGACCAATTTGGTCTGGAGATCCATCTCTAATGTTTGGTACTCAGTGTTGTGTTAGGAGAGGTTTTTTCTACTTTACAAGAGGAGTTAAACAAGGAGATCCTCTTTCTCCTTCTTGATCAATTTGTTCTTGGAGCAGAGTTACCATCAAGGTTACTCAACTAACATCCTTTTATTAATCAATTCAAAGGATTAATATGCCACTACAAGCTCCTCTTATCACTCATCTTGATTATGCAGATGATGTGGCGCTTTTCTCTTCTGCTAACAAGAAATCCCTGGAAGCTATTATTAGGCAACTTCAAGCTTATCACAGATGTTCTGGTCAGCTAATTAACATTGATAAAAGCTGTTGTTTGGTCAGTAAAAATGCCACTTTAAATCAGATTTTGAGAATTGAAGATATTACTGGGTACAGGCATGAAAAATTTCCTATAACTTATTCAGGGTGCCCCTTGTACATTGTAGACAGCTTACTACCTATTATGGGGACATGGTTGATAAAATCATTAAAGGAATTACAGGTTGGCTAGATTTGTTCTTACGGGGAAGATTTGCTCTGATTAAGCATGTGTTACAATCTCTTCTTATTCACCTATTGTTTGCTGTAGAACCCCCAAAAGTGGAGAGACATATGGCTAGATTCTTTTGGGGTCTTTAGAGGGTAAGCAAAAGTACCATTGGACTGCTTGGAACAAGATGACATATCCAATTGATGAAGGCAGCTTGGGACTTATGATACTTCAGAATGTCAGTGAAAGCTTGAATGTGAAAAGATAGTGGAAGTTCAAAACCACATGCTCCTTATGGTCTAAATTTCTTAATGCCAAATGTTGTAGGTTCACATCCCCTGTTGCTAAAAAGATTAAGCCTACTCAATCTCTCATCAGGAAGAAAAGACCTTGTGGACGATTAATGGAGGAAATTTGAACCTCTGTTGGGCCAATTGGACTAACATGGGAGTGATAGCTCATATTATTCACATCCAAGACCCATCTATGAATACTAAAGTTGTTGATATTATAAACAACGGGGTATGGAATATCGAGCATATACATTTTCCAGTGTTCTTAGCTGAGCACATTCTATCTTTGGAAATAGGGGAGCCAAACACAATTAGTGTTGCTATTTGGACTCCAAAAAATAAAGGAACATTCTCATCTTCTAAAGCATGGAATCTAGCAAGACAGAGAAAAGAAAAGTCCCGTTTACTTATGACTCGATCATATTCCGTTTACTGTTATATAATGATAAAGTTGTCAGTTCCTGAAACAGTAGCAAGTCATCATACCTTGCCTAGAATGCACCCTTTTGCTAAAGGTACGCTAGCCAATGGCCTAGAATGCAAGACCTGTCATAATTTGAGAGATTGAGGACCAGTTTCTTCAAGCTTTCTTTCCCTCTCGTTCCATATTGAGTAGTTCTTTTGAAGGCGATGTTCTAATTATTCTAGGATGAACTAAACCAGGAAATCTTACACCTGTTTGTGGGATTTCAATAGATCTTATTACGATTTGTTATGTATGTTTTCCTTGGATATGGTGAAAGAAGATTTATTTGTGACCCACATTAAAAATGCAAAAATAAAACTGGAAAAATCTTAGAGTTGCAAACTTAGCAAAGTAAGTTTCCAGAGAAGTCGTAGGGATAATTGAACATGTTACCACTAGAAAGTGAGACACATTTTTTTTCCAGAACTTATCCACTTTAAAAAGAAATAAGATAGAGAAAGATGACTACTAGATAGAAGAATAACAAGAAAAAGTTAAGAAAGAAAAATAACTTGCCTGTTATCTGTCAGGAGTAGCTGCATAAACTATGAGGTGTCTCAAAAGTGATCTCTCGAAAGGCAAATTTCCCATTTACTTAATATGGAAATCAATCATGGTTATAAACTTGAAAGCAATATCCGAGCACCTATCCAATTATTAAATAACATATCCTTTAAAACTACATTCAAAATGAAAAATATTTTAGTATGTTTTCGATAAGGGATTTTACAGCTAAGGAACATTGTAAGTGAATACGGGAAAAATATCCAAACCTCATAGCCAAAACTGCAAGACATCAACTACTAATCTGTCAAATCCATCTGCTTGGCAGAGTGGACATTCCTTTTCTCCTTGGTTGATGGTTGCTTAAGAAGACGGTTAAACACCATAATTAACTTAGCTCGACTTAACCTACAATTATTTTATGAAATTGAAAGTCAAAATCTCTAAATGAAAATCTTTATTCTATCAAAGTTCAACCTTTTTCAAATTAGTCAAGCATATTCATCTAATGATAGAAAATATGTCAACATAGAGATGTTCAATCAGAAAATGAATTAACTTAAATCTCCATTTGAAAAAACAAAGATAAAATTTCAACTTCAATAAAATAGTCAGATCAAAACGCATTGAATGCTAAATATTAACAAAGTTCACTCCAAATTAGATCAAAATATTACACGCAAGCACCAAACATGATTAAAAAAGAATTGATAGTATTAATGTTAATAAAAAAAACTCACTCAGACATTGAATCTGTAGTTAGGTTAGTAGCAACATCTGCCTCTACTATATCATAAATTATGTGATATGTAGCTAAATCTACATAGTCATCATCATCAGTTAAAAACTATTCGAGTTCTTGCTCTTTGTATGGTTTATTCTCATATACGTCTTCTATCACCTCTCCCATATCATACAAATCTCTTGCCTTTAGATGCACAACAATACTCCAACCTTTATTGACAATATCATCCACATAGTATACCTATTGTGCTTGCGATACTTAGATGTAAGGCTCATGTTCATCACATTCACCAGTGAATCAATTTACCAAAATTAACACAATTAAGATACCAACGCTCCTTTTTATACCCTCTATCTTGGGTAGTACCAGCCCATTTATAGTTGAAAAGAACAACCTTGAATCGTCCATTATAGTTAATAATATCTTCTAACTTCCCCTAATATGGTAACTCCACTTGCCTTAATTTTCATGAGAGCTACTAGCAATACATGATGTTTTATAGGTTACGAAAACTCCACTATTTTGTGTTTCCAAGCGTTCTTGTCGAGCCAAAGTTCGAAATTTAGACCCATTTATGTTATATGTAGTGACGCTTCTTGCATTTACAGATGGACCTCGTGCCAAAAACTTTAGATCAGTAGACATTGTATCTATTTTGTTTGGATTCATAATATAAATTAAAAAAAGGCTTAGTAAAATTAACTCATCAATCAAATATAAATGATAACTAATAATTGTTTACTCACCCGCTTTGGGAACCAATCAACAAATTCTTTATTAGCTCTCTTCTCTATCTCTATAGGTGAAGGTCTTCTTCCCCTTGAACTCCTCTTTGTTTGTTGTCTAAATTCTCTATATGAAATAATTGAATTAATGTTAAGGCTGAGAGGGATGAAGCAAACTTTGATGTAAGGATGGCCACTCAACCTATCCCCAAGAGGGATACTTTTAAGTATCTGGGGTCCATAATCCAGAGTAGTGGCGATATCGATGATGATTTCACACGTCGTATTGGGGCAGCATGGACTAAATGGAGGCTTGCCTCTGGAATATTGTGTGACAAGAATATACCACCTAAACTCAAAGGAAAGTTTTACAGAGTGGTGGTTAGACCATCGCTGCTGTAT
>JAPFFP010042364.1:0-14190 GCA_026153255.1 Solanum medicagineum | reverse complement strand
AAAGAGTAAATTGATCTTCTTTTAAGGATAAGAAGTTATAAATTAATGTGTAAAATAATGAAGGACGTGAGTTTTTTGCATTTTTACATTATAAGGAAGCAAAAATTTAAATTGTTTATATCTAACTAAAATTTCAATAAATAATAAAATTCAATAACCATTAAACTATAAAAATCCAAATAACTTAAATTTAGACTCATCATTCCATACTTTAAAATAAAAAAGAAGAAAACTCAATTGTTCATGATGTGTAACACACAAAAAAATAATTCAAAATCAAAATAATAATATAAACAAATATACAAAGAGAAGGGGAGTGGAGAGACGGAGGAGACGGTGTTTTGAATTGATTTTGATAATGTAATGAAGTATTTGATGAATATATAAAGTATGTATATAATACACATATTACAATTCACAAATTTTTAATTGGGGAGGTTTGAAGAGTAGAATGAAAACTTTGAAAATTCACAAGTAAACAAAATAAATATATTTATTTTTCTATAGTTTAGAAGGGACAGTTTCGACATGGCTGGTTAATTGCCATATAATTCTAAAGTGGGGAGATTTTGGATATTGCACCCATCATTTTTTCCATCATCCAGATGTATAATTACACTTAAACAAATTTATGTGTCTTCCATAGGGCTATCAAATGGACACGTATGGCTCTTAACATATGTATAGATTTATGACTCAAAAGGAATGTTTCTGTCTATCGTCTCTGTTGAATCTCTGTCTTCTTTGTTTTTTGCTTTTTAATAAATAAAAATAGAAAAAGCAACCATATAGTAGATGATATTATCATCACTTATTAGTACAAACAAATAAAAAAAGCAAGCATAAGTTGCAAATTGAAAAATAAGGGCATTTTGGTCATTCGCTAGCAAAGAAAAATAAGGGCATTTCGGTCATTCGCTAGCAAACTGACGGCATTTGAGCTACATACGTGTCATATATTTTGTTTTAGAGTAGATATATAGCACTGTGCTTGGTCTCTACCTCTTCTTCTCTGTTTCTATACCTTTTCTCCATTCACTAAGAATAGCAAAGCACAAGCTACCTATTTATCTATTTTTGCTTTTTGGGTTAATTTTCTTAATGTTTTCTAGGGTTTCTCTTCATCAAGGTAGAACCAGACTTCATGAGTTGTCACCTCCTTGCAAATACTACCGCATGTATTGCCGATCATTTTCATTACTTCAATTAGAATTTACCTGCCTGATTATTCAAGAGACCTTCAAATTTGATCCTATTGAAATTATTTTACTGATCTGATAATTATAATATTTTAATTATTGTAGATGGGTTGACTAAATTTAATTACACTGACAATTTCATCCAATAGTTTAGAATATCAAATGGGACTTTTTAGTTTAGCTATGAAACATAATTTCAATTTTTGAAGTTGTGATTTTGAAATTTGATTTATTTTAAGATCTACACAATATCCCTGAGTAATCCGGTGAAATTAGAATGTCATTATTTAGCCTGAGTTAATAATATGAAAGACATGTCACTTTCTATCCGTTATCACGGTATGTGATTCATTGTAATCCACTTGTGAAATTTGTTGATTCATGTTACATATCTATGGATATAGCATCTGGATTGTGTGTTTTTTTGTTGTACTGATGGAGAAGTGAGTCCATATTAGTAGTAGCATATGGAATTCTATGGTAAAAATGGTTGCTTCGCTTCCTATAATTGGCATTTAAGTGTAAAAAATAACCTAAGATTCTTTACTTGAGAGAAGATTTCAAGTGTGTCTGAGAAATTTAGGAAATCGTCCTTGAATTTATAGGATCTTTCGTTGGTGTGCAATAAACGTATGTAAATGCTAATGAATTTTTACTATTAATTTTTATATATTGATCTTTGTATTTTGGCTAATGATTGATTCTACCTTTTGCTTTTTAGTTGCTAATAAAGATAGATTGCAGCGCATAGCAAAGGAATACAAGAGAACGAAGCTAATTGTTTGGTGCATTGAAATTTGAGTAAAATTGTAGTTAGTTATCTACTATTTTAATTTTATAATTGTAATAGTGTAGGCTACAGTGAACCCAATAAGTTGGGATTGGATCATATTTTCTAATTTTTCTATAGGAGGCAATTAAAAGGTACAAAGGCACCGTGGTAACTGTTTTCCATCGTCAATACTTCATAAAACAAATTGTTAACAGAGTATTCGAAGTAAAAGATGACACTTTACATGATTATGAAGGTGATTACAATGTAAGTTCTTCAACCAGAATCTTATGACAATAATATTAAACGCTTAGTACTAAACTATATTTCTGATTCTCTTTATTTGAATAAATGATTCATTTACGTGTTGTACAGTACTATTTAGAGAAAAACCTAGAGGTCAGGAAAGAGAGCTTAAATGAGAGGCAGAGATCGAAGATAAGTCTGCAAAAGCTAAAGTCAAATACAGTCAAAGGTAACAATTTCAATATTTCTCTGCTAGTTCACTTTCTGCCCTGTTGAAACTATTAATAGCATATTCTGAGAATGATAAACGTACGTGAGATAAATCTTAAATGAATGACAATTGGTATTGATCAATAAATATGCATAAGAAGAAAGTAAGAGGAAGAGGAAAAGGGATCCTCTCTTATAAACGTAAATGTTCATAAATTGTGGGTAACTTAAGAAGGTTCCAATTCAAGGCACATTAGTTTGGCACAAACAATTTTAGTAGCAAGAACATACACGAAAAAGGTGATTTTGATAAGTTTATAAAGGTATTCTTAGTGATAGAGTTATTATAGTTATATATGAAAAGGCTAGAACACAGAAATGCAATTGGAGGCAATTAATAAGCAGTTTTCGATTGAAGTCGCGTTGATCAGCTTGGCCATGCAACACAATCTCCTCAAATTATATGGTTTGTATGACACCAACTGAAAGGTTGTTGGTGTACCTTACATGTCTAATGAAATTGTAGCCTTGCGTCTCAAAGGTAATCATATCTAAAAACTATATTTCTTTATATACAAGAACTACGCCTTAATTAAAATCTTTAAAGAACCTCCAAATTTACATTTTCTTCTTATATGCTCTGCTCATATTGTGTCATTTATTACAGCCACATCAACCTTGAATTGGAGTACAACACAAAGAATAGCTTGGGAAGCTGAAAGAGCTTATTGTATCTATATAAGCAATATGATCCAAAGATTATTCACATTGTTGTGAAGGCTCCAAATATATTGCTTCATGATTATTGTAAAGCTGTTATAGGAGATTTCGAATTGGCAAAGCTCTTGGATCATCATGATTCATATGTCACAATTGCGGTTAGAGGAACTATAGGATATATATTTGGTATTCTCATTGATCACTCGATGGAGAGCTCTGGAATTCGGTGAAGTAGCAACCATAAAGGCACCATGCTTGATTGGGTATGTACGTCAAATCCCTCGAATTGTAGTTATGTTTCTTACATTTCTATAGGTATTCTCATTGATCACTCGATGGAGAGCTCTGAAATTTGGTGAAGTAGCAACCATAATGGCACCATGCTTGATTGAGTATGTACGTCAAATCCCTCGAATTGTAGTTATGTTTCTTACATTTCTATAGGACTTCTTTACTCATGTTACTGAATTGAAGTCTACGAAAAACTATCTATCTACATCCCAAGGTAAGGGTAAGGGTATGTAACGACTTGACCCAACACTGTGAAGTATTGTCCACTCTTGGGCCTAGCCCATCACAGATTTGTCACTGTGGACTCACCCCAAAAGGCGTCTTACAATATATAGACAAGTATATTACTTTATATACCCAGCATCTCTCCTATGTTTTGTCGATGTGGGACATCTGCTCTCAAGATGGGCTGTTACATACACCCTCTTTGTGGACTCAGCGTCCTCGCTGAGGTTTGCCCCACCGCATGGGATTTTGCTAGACTCAGCACTGAAGTTTGCCCTGCTTCACCATGATTTGCCTAAACTCAATTGAACTCTAGCCCCACACCGACAAGGCTGACACAGTAATGGTTCTGATACCATTTGTAATGACTTGTCCCAACACTGTGAAGTATTGTCCGCTCTTGGGCCTAGCCCATCACGGATTTGTCCCTTTGGGCTCACCCCAAAAGACGCCTCACAGTATATAGACTAGTTCATTACTTTATATACCCAGCATCTCTCCTGTGTTGTGCCAATATGGGACATCTCCTCTCAAGATGGGTTGTTACAGGGTAAGGCCCACTTACACTCCATTATCCTCTCCAAACCTCATTTTTGAAAGTTACATCGGCTATATTGTTGTATATCTATGATGTGTGAACAAGAATATCACAAGGGCCATGAAATTCCCTGATATGCAGATGATAGCAAATTTATGCGCAATGAGTAAAATCCATCTACAACCTATGCATTTGATATAATTCCACTTTTTTTTGGATGTCATATTCTTCTTGATTAATTTGGGAATAATGTTAAATTTATGGGTGGTTTGGAAAATACTGACTTAGCACTTACATGTTCCTTGAAGATCATACAGTTATTTTGGTAATGATTGTTTTGATGCTGGATAGATAAGAGTGTTTGGCCCTCAAACATGTATCCAGGATGTTTATGAAGTAGCTACTCAACCTGTGGTTAAGGCTACAATGGAAGGCATACATGGTATGTTTCAGGGACTGAATTGTTTTCATTTATTTGTGACACATTGTGTTGTGTGATTTAACTGCATTGATCTGTTTGATTCTCTAAGCAATAGTATTTTCTTATAGAATTACAAATATTGGAAAGACGCACTATAACACCCGACAAAATTATCAAAATACCCAAGAAGAGATATGTGCGCATAACGCGTCTTTCTAAACTTCGATAAAAATTCGAGGTCGAAAATGTGATCAATATGGAAAATTATATGGAGAATGGTCTCAGTTGATTTTTAGAGCAATCGGGTCAAAAGATAATTTTTTGATACGAAAATGCTTTCCAGAATAAGTGTGTGATAGGTGTGCGACGTGCACCAGCTGCGAAGTTACACTTAGATTTAGTCCAAATGTTTTCTACGGGACTAGAAACCTCGATCAGAGAACTTTCAGTGAAGATCCCCTCCAGGATACCCAGTCCTCATCGCGGACTAGCCTACCTCGTGGCGAACTTTTTCTGTTTTCGTGAGGGGCATTCTAGACCTTTCTCAACCCCTTCTAAACTTAAAATATGATCTAAATGGGTTGTTGTGAGCGTAAAAAGGGTTTTAACCCTATTCCGAAGCCTTTCTAAGTTCTTAACAAAGACCATGGCTAAAGAGAAGAGAAGAGAAGAGGAGTGTGAATTTGAAGAGTTTGAGGAGAGTTCTTCAAGGTTAATTGTCAAAAGTTTCACACCAGGTATGTAAGACTAACCTAAAACATGGGAGTATTCTTCCATTTATCCCAATAGATGGTAATAGAGGAGTTGAGAGTCCAATGAGCTTACATACATGTTTCATGAATATTTTCTTGAAAATAATATACACATTACATATATTTTCATATGTTGGTGATCATCATAAACTTGATTTCCTGAATTAAATACTTTGCATGAGTTATTGCATAACCCTATATGTTATTTTGTGAAAGATGTATGAATGAACCTAGGGATGGAGTCTAGAGACTTGACTTGAGTATGTTGATTGTAATCTTAATGTAAGTATGAGGTTGAGTTAATTGAGCTTGATGACCCTATGAGTATTCATAATTGAGTTCTAGAGCTTTGTCCCATCGACTTTTTCTTAATGATGATCTGAGTCCTTGATTTCTTAAATGAGAACTGAGTTAATGAGATGATTGAGACGATAGGCCGAAAGGCCCAATTGGGTTGAGTTAATGAGATAATGAGGGTCACTATGAGACTAATTGAGATGATGAGTGCCTCTACGAGCCTAATTGAGATGATTGATAGAGGTGAGGAGTTTTATTAGCATTGAGTCTTGGGAGAAGTATCGAGCACCGAAATGAGTAAGAGTAAATCCAACTGGCACTAATTAACTACATTGCCAAACGTAGGTGAAGATAGAGCCATTACATTTGAGGTTCCCTCTTGAGTTAAAGTCCCTGAAAGCAATAGAGGACTTATTGAGGCTAGACCACTAGTGGATCCGATTTTTTCTTTATCTAGAAAGTACGAAAAAGTTGTGGCGACATCAGCGGATTATTGTACAATCACTGGCCCATAAGTGATTAGTGATTATTGTCGAATAAGAGAAACTCCTAGATAGGATCCCACACTGATAGTACTCTGAGTCGAATTGAGTTGATTGATGAGGTTTGATTGATATTAATGGGTCACCTGTCTACTCGTAATTCTTGCTTTAGATAGACATTTAACATTCTAAATGAGTATCTTCTAATTTGATGTTATTGCTATATTATTCTACCTATATTTGTTTCATTCAGCTATTTTACATACTCGTACATTCTGCATACTGACATTCCCTTTGGACTGCATCATTTTGTGATACAAAGGTAGGTACTAGAGATCATCAACAGGCACACTGTTAAGGATCTTTGCATACAACTAAGTTGGTGAGCCTCCCTTACTTCGGAGAATCTTGTTTTATTTTCATCTAGCTTTATAGAGTTAGACTTGAGTTAGCTTTACTTCTGAGTTGAGGTTGCTATGGGTCTATCATTGGCAATATTTGATAGTGATAGAAGCTTCGTAGACTAGAGTTGAGTTATTGATGTTGAGACTTTGTTGAGCTAGTTTCTTTCATACTACCCTATTTATTTGATATTTGAGACTTGGATTTCCCATTATTATCTTTAGTCATTTGTTGATTGATTAATTGTTGAATGAATGAATGTAATGAGGCCAAGTGGTTCACTTGGGGAATAACAATAGTCTCTAGGTGCCGGCCATGTCTAGGGTCCCCTCCCGGGGTGTGACAAACTTGGTATCAGAGTACAAAGTTCAAGTATCCTAGGGAGTCTATGAAGTTGTGTCTAGTAGATTCTTATTTCTGGGTATGTTGTGCACCACACTTCATAAGTAGGAGACTATAGGACGTTAGGAATGGTTACTCTTCATTCATGATCTGATTCGTACGATAAAGTTAAAACTCCATGAAATTCTCTTCTAATTCGTGCTCTACGCGTTGCAGAGTTGTGATCATGCCTCCTAGAAGAGCTGTCAGAGGTATAGGGCATCCTACCAGGCAGAATGTTAACCCACCCGAGCCTCAAGGGCATGATGAGCATGTGGATCCAATTTTTCCCGCTAAACAGCCCCCACAGGCTGAGATTTCTAATGTTGAACTTTGCCGGACTATCCAAACTCTAGCCCAGGCTGTCACAGCACCAACTGTATGGCAAGAAGCGGGTAGACAGGATGCATAGGACATATCTAGAGTTCGAGAATTCTTGAGGATGAATCCACCAGAGTTCACAAGCTCTGCATCCAATAAGGATCCTGAGAACTATATGAAAGAGCTTCATAAGGTGTTTTAGGTAATGTCTATGGCTGATGCTAATAGAGTTGAACTGGCTGCCTACTAGCTCAAGGGTGTGGCCAGACTATAATTTGATCAATGGAAGAAGGGTAGAGGAGAGTAAGCCCTATTGCTTACTTGAGAAGTGTTCGAGGAAGCCTTCTTGGGGCATTTCTTTCCAAGAGAACATAGGGAGGCCAAGGTACGAGAGTATTTTGAATCTGAAATAGGGCTCTATAACTATGCAAGAGTATGGCTTAAGTTCACTCAGCTATCCCGCTATGCTCTGGATATGGTTGCTGATATGAGGGGGGAGAATGGGGATGTACGTTGATGGGCTGAACAAAGGGCCAAAGAAAGATAGAAGGGGAGCTATGCTTGTGAGTGACATGGACATTAGGAGGTTGATGACTTATGTGCAAAAACTCGATGAGGAGAGACAACATGATAGAGAAGAGTTCAGAAATAAGAGGGCCAAGACATCCATCCATGATGTTGGAAAGAGTGGGAATGGTAACAGATTCCACTCAGAGCCAACACCATTATCTGCTAGTGCAACTATGCCTAAAAACAGGAATAATTAAGGGTCTCAGAATTTTGGAGCCCAAGAATCTCAATCACAGGCTAGTGTGGCTCAAGGTTCACAGGGTAAGCCACCATGTGGTAAGTGTGGCAATTTACACTTGGGTAGATGCCTTCAGCGAAGTGATGCATGTTTCAAGTGTGGACAAGTGGGTCACTATCAGAGAAAGTGTCCAAAGCAGACTCAGGGTTCTTAATTTTTTGCACCAGCCGCACCAGCTAGAGGAACCTAGAAAGGTACTACATCAGGCACAAGCAAAGCTACAAACCATTTGTATGCATGGGTAGTCGCCAAGAACAGGAGAATTCCCCAGATGTTGTGATGGGTATGATTTGAGTCTTTACTATTGATTGTTATGTTTTGATGGATCTCGATGCCACATTGTCATTTATAACTCCTTATGTGGCCAATAGATTTGATAGAACCCCTGAGTGTCTTCTTGAACCCTTTAATGTTTCTACTCCAATGGGAAAGTCTATTCTAGATGGGAGAATCTATAGAGATTGTGTAATGTCCATCCATCATAAGGATACTCTTGTTGATTTGGTTGAGTTAGAGATGATTGATTTTGATATGATCCTTGGCATGGATTGTCTCCATGCCTCTTATGCCTCTATTGATTGTAAAGTCTGAACCATTAAGTTCTAATTCTCGAATGAGCTAGTTCTATAGTAGAAGGGTGATTCTGTTAAGGAAAAGCTTATCTCCTACCTTAGGGCCAGAAAGCTAATTTCTAAAAGTTGTATCTATCACCTCATGCAAGTGAAGTCTGATGATGTTGAGTCTCCTACTTTAGAGTCAGTACCGATTGCAAATGAGTTTCCTGAAGTATTTCCTAAGGATCTGCTTGGAGTCTCTCTTGATAGGGAGATTGACTTTGGGATTGATGTTCTTCCTAATACCCAGCCTATCTCAATTCCACCTTATAGAATAGCCTCCGCTTAGTTGAAAGAGTTTAAAGAGTAGTTGAGAGATTTGCTAGAGAAGGGCTTTATCAGGTTGAGTATTTATCCTGGGGTGCTCCTGTCCTATTCGTACAAAAGAAAGATGGGTCTCTCAGAATGTGCATTGTCTATAGGTAACTGAATAAGGTCACGATAAAGAATAAATATCCTCTCCCTAGGATAGATGATCTATTTGACCAACTTTAGGGTGCCTTGTGTTTCTCAAAGATAGACCTCATATCTGGCTACCACTAGTTGAAAGTGAGGAAATGTGATATTCCAAAGATAGCCTTTAGGACTATATATGGCCATTTTGAGCTCTTGGTCATGTCCTTTAGGTTGATGAATGCACCTGCAACCTTCATAGACTTGATGAATAGGGTGTTTAGACAATATCTTGATATGTTTGTGATCATGTTCATAGATGACATATTAGTGTATCGAGAGATGTAGAGGAGCATATCAATTAGCTCAGAGTTGTCCTCTAGACTCTTAAGGACCATGAGTTCTATGCAAAGTTTTTGAAGTGTGAGTTTTGGCCCAAGTTAATGGCTTTCCTAGGCTACATTGTTTCGAGTGTGGTATTCGAGTGGATGCCCAAAGGATTGAAGCGGTTAACAACTGGTCCAGACCAACCTCTCTGATTGACATAAGAATTTTCTCGGGGTTGGCAAGCTATTACCGCAGATTCATTGATGAATTTTCTTCCTATCTGCACCATTGACCAAATTGACTCAGAAGAAGGTTACAGTTTAGCGCTCTGATGAATGTGAGAATAGTTTCCAAGAGTTGAAGACTAGATTAACTACTACACTCATTTTAACCTTGTCCGATGGGACAGAGGACTTTGTGATATATTGTGATGCGTCAAGAGTTGGATTGGGTTGTGTGTTTGTGCAAAAAAAGTGATAGCCTATACCTCCAGACTACTTAAGATTCATGAGGGGAACTACCCGACCCATGATCTCAAGTGGGCAGCGGTGGTATTTGCACTTAAACTCTGATGCCACTACTTAGATGGAGTACTTATGGATGTGTTCATTGACCACAAGAGTCTGCAGTATGTCTCAGAAATAGCTCAACCTGCGGTAGAGGAGATGGTTAGAGTTGCTCAAGGATTGTGACATGAGCATTCTCTACCACTCAGGTAAAGCTAACATTGTTGCTTATGCTCTTAGCAGGTTGTCAATGGGTAGCACGACCCATGTTGAGGAGGGACAGAAGAAGTTAGCTAAGGAAGTGCATCGATTCGCTTGATTCGAAGTTTAGCTTGAAGAGAATGATGAGGGGGGAGTCAATATTTAGAACGGGTCTGCTTCATCTTTAGTGACAGAGGTGAAAAAAAAAGCAAGACCAAGACCCTATCATACTCCAATTGAAGGAGGTTGTCCACAAACAGAAAGTGATGGTCTTCTCCAAAGAGGGATATAGAGTGTTGAGATACTAGAGTAAATTGTGCATTCCCGATGTTGATGGTGTTCGAGATAGAATTATAGTTGAAGCTCATAGCTCTAGATATTCCATTCATCCTGGCTCTACCAAGATGTACCACGACTTGAGGGAAGTTTATTGGTGGAGTGGAATGAAGAGGGATATTACTGAGTTTGTTTCTAAGTGCCCGAATCGCCAATAAGTTAAAGTTGATCATCAAAGACAATGTGGATTGGCTCAAAACTTTGAGATTCCTGAATGGAAGTGGGGGATAATAAACATAGACTTCATCACCGGTTTATCGAGGTATCACAAGCACCATGATTCGATATGGATGATTATGGATAGGATGACTAAATCAGCTCATTTCCTAGCAGTTAAGACAACTAACACTACAAAGGAGTATTCCAAGTTGTACATTTGTGAGATTGTGAGGTTGCATGGGATTCCCTTGTCTATCATCACAGACAGAGGATCTTAATTTACCTTCTAATTTTGGAGATCTTTCCATAAGGGATTGGGTACTAAAGTGAATTTGAGTACAACTTTTCATCCTTAGACGGAGAGCCAAGCAGAACACACAATTCAGACATTAGAGGATATGTTGAGAGCCTATGTCCTTGACTTCAAAGGAAATTGAGATGACCATTTACCATTGATTGAATTTGCATATAACAATAGTTATCATGCAAGCATTCAAATGGCTCCCTATGAGGCTTTGTATAAGAGGAGATGTAGGTCAATAATTGAGTGGTTTAAAGTTGGAGAAGCCGAGTTGATTAGACCTGGTCTTATCCATCAGTCTATGAAGAAGGTAAAGGTCATTAAAGAGAGGTTGAAGACTGTACAGAGTCACTAAAAACTTACACCGATGTGAGGAGAAGAGACTTAGAGCTTGAGGTAAATGATTGGGTATATTTGAAAGTGTCACCTATGAAGGGTGTCATGAGATTTGAGAAGAAGAGGAAACTGAGTCCTCACTATATTGGTCCCTATCAGATTGTGAAAGAGATTGGGAAGGTTGCTTATGAGTTAGAATTGTCTTCTAAGCTAGATGGGATGCATCTAGTATTCCACGTCTTGATATTGAAGAAATGCTTGGGAGATCCTACCTCGGTGTTCCTAGTTAAGAGCATTGGAGTAAAGGATAGTTTGTCCTATGAGGAGATTCCGGTCCAAATCCTTGATCGTCAGGTTTGCAAGTTGAGAACCAAAGAGATTATCCCAGTCAAAGTCCTATGGATAAACCAATTCGTTAAGGAAGCCACATAGGAAGTTAAGGAAGAGATGAGAGCTAAATATCTGTACCCATTCGTGCCAGAAATAAGAATGTTCAAGGTAATATCCTTAACCTTAAATTGATTTATCTATTCCTGAGTTGATGTATCTATTCCTGGGTCTAAGCAGAGATTGTTGAGGAGCCGAGAGTTTAATTGATTGAGTGAGTATTGAGATGAATCTTGATTGTATTTGTGCCTTTATGTGCACCTTTACTCATCATTCGAGGAAAAATGATTCGAAAAGGGAGATGATGTAACATTCGGTAAAATTACCAAAATACCCCTAGAAGAGAGATGTGCACATAACACGTCTTCCCAAACTCCAATGGCAAATTCGAGGCCAAAAATGTGATCAGCATGAAAATTTGTGTGGGAAGAGAAGAGAAGAGTCAATTCAAGGAGTTTAAGGAGAGTTTTTCAAGGTTGATTGTCAAAAGCTTCAAACCAGGTATGTAAGGCTAACCTAAAACATGGGAATATTCTTCCATGTGCCCGAATTGATGGTAATAGAGGAGATGAGAGTCCAATGAGTTTACATACATGTTTCTTGAATATTTTATTGAAATTATATACATATTACATGTATTTTCATAAGTTGATGATCATCATAAACTTGATTTTCTGAATTAAATATTTTTCATGAGTTATTGTATAACCCTATATGTTACTTTGTGAAAGATACATGAATGAACTTAGGGACAAAGTCTAGAGCCTTAACTTGAGTATGTTGATTGTAATCTTGATGTGAGTATGAGGTTGAGTTAATTGAGCTTAATGACCCCGTGAATATTCATAACTGAGTTCCAGAGTTTGTATAATCGACTTCTTCTTAATGATGATATGAGTTCTTGAGTTCTTAAATGAGAATTGAGTTAATGAGATGATTGAAATGATAGACCGAAAGGCCCAATTGAGTTGAGTTAATGAGATGATGAGTGCCTCCATGAGGCTAATTGAGATTATTGATAGATATGAAGCGTTTCATGAGCATTGAGTCTTGAGAAAAGTATCGAGCACTGAAATGAGTAAGAGTAAATCCAACGACTCGCACTCACTAATTACGTCGCCAACCGTAGATGAAGATGGAACCATTACATTTGAGGTTCCCTTTTGAGTTAAAGTCCCAAGAAGCAATAGCGGACTTGTGAAGGCTAGATCCCTAGTGGATCTGATTCCTTCTTTACCTGGAAAGTATAGAATGGCTGTGACAATATCAGCGAAATTATTGTATAATCACTGGCTCATAAGTGATTATTGTCGGGTAAGAGAAACTCCCAAATAAGATCCCACATTGATAGTACTCTGAGTCGAGTCGAGTCAAGTTGAGTTGAGTTGAATTGAGTTGATTGATGAGGTTTGATTGATATTGATGGGTCACTTGTCTACTCTTTATTCTTGCCTTAGATAGATATTTGACATTCTGATTAAGTATCTTCTGAGTTGACGTTTTTGCAATATTATTCTACCAGTATCTGTTTCATTCAGCCATTTTACATACTCGTACATTCCACGTACTGATGTCCCCTTTGGACTGCATCATTCTATGATACAGAGGCAGGTACTAGAGATCGTCAACAGATGCACCGTTGAGGATCTTTGCATTTAGCTGAGTTGGTGAGCCTCTCTTACTTCGGAGGATCTTGTTTTATTTTCATCTAGCTTTATAGAGTTAGACTTGAGTTATCTTTACTTTTGAGTTAAGGTAATCATGGGTCTGTCATTTGCATCATTTGATAGTGATAAAGGCTTTGTAGACTAGATTTGAGTTATTGATGTTGAGACTTTGTTGAGCTAGTTTCTTTTATACCAGCCTATTTATTTGATGTTTGAGACTTATATTTCCCATTATTATATTTAGTCTTCCGCGGATTGATTAGTTGTTGAATGAATGAATGTGATAAGGCCAAGTGGTTCACTTGGGCACTAGCCATAATCTCTGGGTGCCGACCACGTCTAGGGTACTCTCTCGGAGCGTGACACGCACACTATGCATGTAAGTTAATTTTCCTTTGTGTTGTATCTTTTTCCGCTGAATTGAAAGAGAGTTCACTGGCTCAGTTACATTGTCAATGAACTGTCTAGGAACATTTGGTCAACTATTGACAAAGCTACTGCCCTATAATACTGCATAATTTTTATTTTTATTTTTTTGGATGTTTTCTTGAAACTTGATGATTAAATTTTAATAGACGGGATCTGTTAATATTCATTTTTGAACTTACCTACCTTGCATAACAGGTCCCCTCAAAGCAACACAGACAATGCTTTGGCCGATCTTCTGCGTCACACATCACTTGTGCATCACTTTTCTTTTGGTTTTATAAATAAAATGTTTAACTGTATGAATTATATCATGTCGATATATGCCTACTTACAATTTTAAAAATTGATTTTGATTGCATTACTTAAATATCTATTTTCCTTGTCAACAATATCCCTCTAGTTATTATTATTATATATTAATAAGAAAAACATTTGATATTTATATCAAGTCAAATGATTAGCTAATAAA
>JAPFFP010042363.1:0-14191 GCA_026153255.1 Solanum medicagineum | reverse complement strand
CAAAGGTACAATCGGTTCTATGATCTTCAAGGGAGGCAAGGGGCAGATGAGGTGCCCTATATCGTCACCGATACGTTACAAGTCTTTGATTTTGATGTGTATGAATTGATAGACCTGGGTGCCACTCTTTCTTTTGTTACTCCTTTGTTGCCAAAAAGTTTCAAGGGTAGGTTTATATCTTGCATTAAAGCCCAAATGTTGATCTCTAAGGGGTGTCTCTATCATCCTGTGAAGGTTAGGGATGTTGAGTCCAAAGTCCTTCCAATAGAGTCGGTTCCGGTGGTTAATGAGTTCCTTGATGTCTTTCATAATGAGCTTGTAGTTGTTCCTTCTGAAAGGGAAATAGATTTTGGAACGATACTCAACCCATTTCTATTCCCCTTTACCATATGGCCTTGAATATTCTCTAAGAATATTCAAAGTATCCTTCGAATCTATAAAGTGTCCAATTTCTCTTTCAAAAACTCTATCATTAACTATTTATACTATTTAAAAAGAAAACCCTACAAAATAAAAAATATAGCTGGCAGCAGTTATGTCTCGCTGGTACGACTCGTAGGGTGACCTACGAGTCGTAATCGGGGTCTCATAGTCGTCACTTAGAATTTTGAACTTGACTGCTATGACCCATTGGTGTGCTTTACCAATCGTAGTGTCTTCTCATAGTTCTGAGTCGCAATTCTTGATACAAACATTTTGCTTACTGTTTCTTGTTACGGTGGCACCTCCTACGAGTCATAGTGAAACTTAACACTTGTAGGTTAGCCTTGTATAACTTACCTTCACTTTGCAAATTCTTAATTTTTCTCACTATTTCTTGCTACATGGGCAACTTATGACTCGTAGCTTGGGCTACAACTCGTAAGGTGGTTCGTGTGTCTTGTATTACAGCAATTTTCTCCCAAAATCATGCCAACTTGTATTTTCTGCAAGAACAACACAAAAACACATAAAAACCATAAAAAGTTGCATTAAGAAGTTGAAGAATCCCTTGTTTCAGGCCTCAAATATGATGGTTTTTGATAGCACATCAACACCTTAAACTTATAATTGTTTCTTGTCCTTAAGTAACGACTCGATCTAAGTAGAAAAATGAGAAACACATAGCAACTACTCTAATGGCATATACATCACTTAGCTCTAATTCAGGTACCCAACTCTTATTTTGAAAACTTGATTGCAAATCTACCAAGAAAACCAAAACACAATGATGCATCCGGCAATCTAACTATGATAAGTAAAGGAGTATCATCAATCCACAATCACTAAACAAGTCACATGTCAATCATGCAAAGCAAATGCCCTCACAGAAAAGAAGTCCCTCTATCTCACTCAAAATGCATTCAAGGTTCAGGGACTATGCAAACATCATCACTTTCACAAATGAAATTCATGCATGATAACCAATACCATAGGCTTTCCCCTATACTCAAACTCCGGACTGTTCACTAGTTGAACTAGGATCACTTTAGGACTTAATGGGCTTGTAACGTAGGCTCATTGGGCTTTGGTATGGCATTATATGAAAGTAGTGACTAAACGCTATCCTTGAACCATGTTTTTCAACACTTTTACCTCCACAACTCAACCATTTTCATTATACCCTCCCTTGTTCTTCCTTTTACAGCTTTTGCGGGTGCTTTCTTTTCCGTTTTCAGTTGTGCCTTATTTTTTAACTCATTTTACTACTCTTTTTAAGCGAAGGAACTTTTCATTTATTTTTGTCTCACCTAACACATGATTTTTCTCTTCTTTCTTTCTTTCCCAACTAACCACCTCATTTGCATTACTTTACCACTATAAAGGCCACCTTCAACTTAGGCTTTTAGCCTGAGGTGAAGTACACAATATCCATTCCCTAAAGCAGGGCTACTATTGATTGCCACCTCAACTTAGGCTTTTTGCCTGAATCAAAGTCCACATGTTCAAGGATAGACCAGGGCCAATATCAAGGTATTTCACACTACAAGGGTAGGCTAGCTAGGTATCAAGAAAGAACAGGTCCATGCAAAGCTTAAACATTTGGAACAAGGGGTCAACTACTATATTTGGTAGGTCATTTAGGAAAAAGTAGACTCACTAAAAGAACAATGGCCTAAGACCCTTTCCCAATCAACCACATCTCCAATCCAATCTTAGAGTAGTAACAAGGCAAATTCTAAGTTAGTACCCAATGCACGAATATGACAAAATACACTCGCACACACATGGCATTGCATACACAATCACATAGACTCACAGGTCATGCTTCAAGCATCAACTTGCCTCCTCTTTATCATACCAAACATTGCCAAATAATCATATGCAAGATTGAAATGGGAACAAACAATCCCAAAAATTTCGAGGGTACCCAATTTCTTAAAACATTCATAAAATCATTCAAGATTATGCAATTGCCAAAAGATAACAGTTTCTATAATCTACAAATTGTCTACACTACCTAAACATGTCGGTAGAAGTTAAAAACATCCACAAGGAAAAAGAAACATAGCAAGAAAATCTTGGGATAAAAAATAGGGGAAGTTATGGACTCAAGGCTACTCAGACTTCACCCTAATCCATAAGTTCCCACACCCATCGAAAGAAAATACTTTGTCCTCAAAGTAAACATATCTATATAACAAAAAATAAAAGTTTAAAACCAATCATACATAACATAATTAAAACTAAACATCCAAAACAAAATAGTTAAAGATATCCAAAAACCAACATAAAAACATTGTCTAAAACAAGAACAAAGTATCCATAAGTAATAGTAAGGACGGGGTTCAAAAGTATCAAACATAAGGTGCTCAAGCACCAGCATCCATCTGGTCCTGGGGTCCACGGGGCTCAATCTCCTGCTTGGCAGTGTGGGCTGCAGCTGCACCCGAGCTACCTTTGCCTTGTGCCATCCGCTGCTCCCACTCCCTCCTCATCGCCTCCATAGCTAAAGACTCTCGCACCACCTCATCAGTAATATTCTCCTCCACTACTATCACCTTATTATCACTATTGGGTTTCTTTTGGCTCATAGTTACATCATTACTCTCGAGGGGCCTCTTCCCGTGGGCATGCGGGCAGTCGTTAAATAAGTCGAACACATCATCACTCGTTGGTGCCTCCTCCGGGCCTGCTATCAGAGCCTCTAACATCTTCAATAGGTTGGCCTTGAACCTTGCCCACTCATCCTTCACAGCAACCATGTCAGCGGGCTGTGCACCCTCAAGTCTTTACTGGACAATATCCTCGAAGGTATTCACCCTGGCATCCACTGCATTAACTCTTTAATCTACAATCTCACGAGTTTATGCCTTGGCCCTCTCCTCCGAATCTTAGACTGTCTGACGGACCCATGGTTTGAGTTAGCTCGTCAACCTGCTCAGCTAGAGCTCCGTATTCACTAACTTGTGCACTAAAGCCTGAAAAGCAAAAGTATACATAAGAGGATAGTCTGCGGAATCAACTTGAGTAGTAGAAGGTACTGGTGCAGGTATGTCTAAGGATGGAATCGCCTCTATACTAATAGCTCGAGGTGGCTCTGAAGCAATTGGAGTATAACTAGTGGTGGATGGAGTCCGCTCTTGAGTCTACAGCTCTAGAGGAAATGGATCCGAAATAGAAGGGAAAGCTGCTCGCTATAGGGCCATCGGGTTTTCATCAGCCTTAATCAGGCTAGCATCCATAGTGTGCACGACCTCTTTATGTGGGTCCAAGTGAAGGGAGACACGTACCCTTACCTATTACATAATCTGTATATCAGGATAGGAAAAGGCAATGAGGTCTAGGTATGAATCGTCGACTCATGGATCTGCTCTGCCATAACATAAGGCCAATCTATGTCATAGCCAGCTAAGATACTAGCTAACAACACCTCCCTCTCCATAATGATCACATTATCTATAAATGTGGGCCTAATGCGCCAGCGAATAATAGACCACCATAATTTTGCTCGAAATGAGAGGTGGGACTTCATGATATGGTTGGTGTGGTTTGTGACTCATGTAGGCTCAACACCCTCCTCACATATCTAGCTAGTGATCCACCTAAGGAGCTCGAGTTTTATCGACATATTCTTCTCGCTCACCGCTTTCCTCATCTTTGTGATCCTATCATCATATTCGGCGATGGAACGAGGTACTCTGTACTTTGGACCGAGCTGAACTCTCTTAATAGTCTCCTCTGAAATGTTAACCATCTGTCCCTAGATTAGAACTTCTCGCAACCTTGGCTACTCTATAGTTTTTTTCTCGTTAGGAAGATCTCGGAGAATTATGGCATAGTACGCGGTGTAGAATTCTCGGACTAGATGTGGGACATACTTGCCCAACCTCTGTGACAACCATCTAAACTTGTGATGGTGGATCTCCGCTTCCAAGTCTAGCACCCTACTCAGCACTGAATCATTCAGCCTCAACTCCTCGTGAAATTGCTGAACAGGCTTTCTCTGTCCCTTTAGCTCCAACCCCTTGTCATAGATAGCTTTCATGCCCTCGATTCCTTATCTAACATTTCTAGGATCAGTAGAGGAAATAGATGGGTCAACCAGGGGCTGTGACTCTGCAGCATCATGAGGGGCCTGTGATGCCTCCTATGAATCTGACTCTGAGTGTGAGGGGCTACTACCTGACCTATCTCTATTGCCTTCCTCGTCAGATTTGGAGGAACTAGTAACCTCCATCGGGGTCAATGCAGCTCTGGATCTAGTCTGGGGCATATTTGCCCTGGGATCATTCCTCACTCTATAGACCGCTTCAGATCCTTCTGACTAATTATCATTTGATGGTTCATCCCTCAACCATCGACCCAAAGGTTGAATAGCTTCTTTTCTAGCATTTGGAGCCATAAGACCTGAAAATTGAATTGCAAACACATAATGAGCACCATGATGTCTTGGTAATCCAGGATTAGTCAACAAAAGAAATAAGAAAAACCAAAGACTAAAAAAAGAGAAACATAGAAAATATTCAAAGAATCAGTTGCAGGTCTGCAGGTAGAAGGCACAAGTATGACTTGTAGGGTGACCTACGAGTTGTACAGTAGCCTCGTAGTGCCGAGGTACCTCAAAAAATATGATTCTGATCACAGATACGAGACTCAGGTATGACTCATAGGATGACCTATGAGGCATAGCCTGGGTTCGTAGTAGGTATCAGAATACAATTCAAAATAAGATAGGTCCTATGAGTCCCTCAGTACGGTTCAGGATCTCATATGGAAAGTGTTAAGGAACCATGGGCGATGGTTTCCTCCTACGAGGGACCACTACGACTCATAGAGTGACCTACGAGTCGAAGGGGGTCCTCCTAGCAGAAAACAGAAGGCGCCTGTAGTGCCTATGACCTTGCCACAAAAACCAACAAATCATTCCAAACAAAATTGAACAGCATCGAAGCCAGAATTTACACTATCTCAAGCACACAATCAATCCCATTATCCAAGCATGTGAACCCAAGTGAAGATTTCTCCCACAAAGATATACTCATAATTGAAAACATTGAAAACACTACCCAATCGCATTTGAGAAACACCCACAAATAATTGCTCCCCAACGTATGACAAGCATACCAACACCATGATATGAGTTCAGAGGAATCCAAAACAAATCAAACACAAGGTATCTCAAGCTATACTTCCAACCAAACATACACTAATAACCTTATGCTTCCAACCCCAACATGATTTTAAAAATTGATCAACCATAATCATGCACTATGCACATATGCTCAACATGTCAATCATCACAACCACCTAACAATCACAATCACACAATTTAAAACCATGCTAGGGAATTCAAAATTGACCAAAGCATACTTCTTATGCTTATATAATCATTTTCACATGAAAAAATCAATATCACTAGTACACACATAATCATCCATCATATACCAAAATCACAACAAGTTTGTGCCTAATCTAACCAAGGAAACTTACCACTTGAGAAAATTGAGAACAAAAAGATGCAATGCAAAACCAAAGAGGAGGCCAAAAACCTGGGAATATTGGTGTGAGAAATTCTTACCGAAATCCGGTGGGGGTAGACAGAATTGTGGTCAGAACAGTAGAAGTTAAAGTGTGGGAAAACTCTTGGGAGAAGGAACTTGGGAGCTGGATCTCCTCCCCGGGCATACCGATACAGAAAGCCTCTGTGAGTGCATTTAAAAATTAGGGAAATAAGGTGTCAAATGAATATTTGACCCCTAATATACTCAATTGGGTCGACTATTAAAATTCTGCATTTTGGGGCTACGAAACCCCGACTACGAGTCGTAGGTCTCTTGTAACAGACCCTAACACTTAGAAAGGTCAGAGTTCATACCTGGACACTACGAACCTCAGTCGACTTGTAGGGGACCCTACAAATCGTAAGGTTGGATTGTAGTATGTGTGCCAACTTCATCCTTATTATTTCCCTATACGTGACATAACTACGAGTCGTAGTGTGCACTATGGTTCATAGGCCTGCTCGTAGAGGCTGCTACAAATGCAGTTTTCCTCTAACTATCAGCTCTTGAACTAATACCTACAAACCAAAACTGAAAGTACACCAATTACCAAAATAACACAACTGACTCAATGTTTTAAACATCAAAACAAACATCGATCCACTACCAAACGATTCAAACAACAAAAATAAACTTAAAAACAAGCCAAAAACATAAAAGATACTTGGGTTGCCTCTCAAGAAGTACCTTGTTTAATGTCATAGCTCGACTTTGTCATCATCCATAATCAAAAATCATCAATGGCCCAAACTTCACTCTTAAACTCACCCGGATGTTTCATTGATTGGCGAATATCAAATACAACTTCTGAATCATTGACCCTGAACCGAAGTAGACCCAAATATATATCTACCAAGGCTCTCCTGGTAGCCAAAAATGGTCTCCCCAATATAATGGGCACCTCAAAATCAATCTCACAACCAAGGATCACGAAGTCCGCAAGAAGGATGAATTTATCAACCTTTACAAGCTCATCAAAAAGCATCCTTTCCGGCTTCTTTATAGTTCTATATATCATGAGCAACCGCATTCTTGTGGGAGTAGGAGTACCAAGACAAAGCTTTTTAAAAATGACAAGAGGCATCAAATTGATACTTGCTCCTAAGTCACATAATGCCCTTGCGAATTTACATCACTAATGGTGCAAGGAATAGTGAATGCACCGGGGTCCTCTCACTTTTGGGCAAGGCATTTGTTCATGACGGCACTACATTGTTGGAGCTCTTCCGAAAGCTCTTAGCTCAACGTGCAATTCTTTGTCACCAAATACTTCACGTACTTGGCATACTCGAGCACCTTTTCCAATGCTTCTAAAATGGGAATGTTAATGGACGATTGCTTTAACATCGAGAGGAAGTGTTTGTATTTTCCATCCTCCTCCTTCTTCTTAAGTCATTGAAGAAAGGGTGGAGGAGGTTTTGGGATCATCTTAGCCTTTTATTGCTCTTTCACTTCTTCGCTTTGCATCCCGTTACTCTCCAAACCTTCTTCCTCAACCACAACTTTGTTATCAATACCCTTCTCACAAGCTTCATCCTCAACCATCGGCATAGGGGGATCGATGGTACTTTTACCACTTCTAGTCAAACTGCCATTCAATGCCCATCATTCTTTAGATTTTGAATCATATTTCTTTGTAAAGTACCCTTTTGGAGTTGGTTCAATTGAGAAAAAACTTGGTCAAATTGTTGCTCTAATTGTTTCATGGTCACCAAGTGAGACTCTATATTTTGGTTTATGCTTGAAATGACCGATTTCATCCCTTTCAAGGTCTCATCTTGATGGTTGGTTCTCTTTAACAACTTGTCAAACATCTCTTCAATCCTAGAAGTACTTGTCCTAGCATCATAGTTATGGGGCGGCATATAAGGACCATTTCTATAACCATCTCTTCTCCGGTACTCTCTCCCTTTCATAATAACCACCTCAGTTGTCTTTATATGAACCATCACAGTTGTAGTTCCGACCTTGATTCGCAGAACCTTACCTCCAATAGTTCGAATTGGACCCTTGGGGGTTGTTTCGGAAACTCGCCAATTGGTTATTCACGAAGAAAGAATCTTTATTAAAGAATGGTTCTTCATACACGGGTGCCTTAGGAGGTTGGTGTGTCATCGCTTGAACACTCACTTGATTTTTCTTTAAGACCAAGTCCATGCTTGTGCGAAGTTAGGCAAGTTGTTGCGTGATCTCCTCATTGACTTTTGCTTGCTCATTGTTTATGTTTACCGCACAAGAAGTCTTCATAGAACCTCTCTCTCTTTGACCCATGCTCTATTGGTTTTAACAACTTGCTCCATCCTTTCCGCGATCAATGGAAAAGGTTGATCAAGAAACATGCCTCCCATGATTGTTTTGGCACAAGCTAAGCTATTCTCGCCAAGCGACCTATAGAAAATCTCAACCAAGGCATCATCAACAATCTTATGATCAAGTAACACTCGTAAACACTTGGTGAACCTCTCCTATGTGGTACTAATAAAGTCACCGAGCAATTGCTTAAAATTTTTTATTTGGTCTTTGAGCTTAAGCTTCTTTGACCTTGGAAAGTACCTTTCTAGAAAAACACTCTGAAGCGCTGCTCAACTTTTTAATATACCTTAGGGAAGCTCAGACAACCACACAACTGCATTACCAGTTAGTGACAATGGGAAGACTGGTAAACCAACTATATCCAAAGAAATATTTGTGTCCCCACGACGCTTTTTGTAGATGAAGACGACATTATAGAGATGACGATGGGGATCCTCTGAAGGTAACCCTATGAACAAACCACAGATTTGGAGCATTTGGAGTAATCCACTCAACCCCTTGAACTTAGTGTTAGCCGGTAATGATGATAATACTATAGCACCACTAACATCCATGGCTATAGGGTTCAAACGATATTGATTCCAACCATAAGTTTTTTCGTTGAAATCCCTAAGTTGTGGCCTATTATCCCTTGGTTGTGGATTCTCCTCTCTTCCCATGTCATCATCATTCATATAAATTTCTTTGTCAACCACAGTATTCTCATTCACATAAGCCATTCTTCTATTGATTCGTTGGATCTCCAAATTGATCGGAGCTAAAGGGATTACCCTTGCTCCTTATATTGGGTATACCACCTAGTACACCCTGCAAATAAGACTAAACAACAAAAATAAAAATCAAAGTAAAATACAATAGAATTTAGAAATTAATACTTGAATTAACTAATAGTGAAATCCAAGTCCCGAAGCTAGTTGTATCCCCTGGCAACAACACAATAATTTTTGATGTTCACGCTCCAACAGTAAAGCGGTCACAGTCAAGTATAAACCTAACCAAAGGTTAGGGTCGAATCTATACGGAATGTTGGGCTTGACTATGTTGATCCACTAATAATAATGTCAAGCATCGATCACTATATTCTCTAGAATAGGGGGGGTTTGTGATTCGAAATGAAGAACAAAAATAAACACTATACTATTTATGCAAGAAGACAATCAAATTAAGGGACAACTTGAGAATTGTGTTCCCCATGATTCCTTGACTCAATTACCCTTGACAACATAACTCAAATCAAGACATTGCATACAGGACGATAACTTAGGTTCTTCTAGCCCTCTTGTGAAGCTGAAGGTCGAATTTCACCATGGCGCTTGGTCAACAACTATGGCCAACTAACGGTTACCCATTGTCTTAGCCAACTCCCCTTGGTTAGGTTGGGTTGGTTAGATGAGAATACATTAATCGAATCGTGTTATCTACTTCCCTTTTCCTATTCGTCACTACCTTGGACAGGATCGTGATATTAGGCAGGTTTTGGTGTTGGCCACCACCAAACAACATTCAAAATGAAAAGAAGTAAACAATACATGCAAACACCCAATCAAAGAAACACACAAAATCTAGGTTATTTCAAGTCAACGCCTCATGGTTTGCGCAACCCCAAGTTGTGGGTGCTTAGCTACTCATGGCTAAAGTAAAATCACCAATAATGAATGTAAAATACGTGGTTGACAGATTACCCAAAAACAATGAAGAACAAAAAACACCTTGAAGTTGAAACCACAAGCTTCGATCAATGGAATATGAGTATAGTGATTATTTTCAATCCCCCGAAATCGATCTTCAAATTAAAATAATGAAAACCTACCCTAAACACTAGAAAAATTCCCTAAGAATATTCAAAGTATCCTCCAAATCTGTAAAGTGTCAAATCTCTCTTTCAAAAACCCTATCATTAACTATTTATACTATTTACAAAAAGAAACTAAAAATAAAATAAAAATACAGCTAGCAACAGTTACGTCTCCTAGGGACAACTCATAGAGTAACCTACGAGTCGTAATCGGGGGCCTCGTAGTCAGCACTTGGTACTTTTAGACTTCACTGCTATGACCTATTGATATGATTCATGGTGTGCTCTACGACTCGTAGTGTCTTCTTGTAGTCCTGAATTGCAGTTCTTGATCCAAACATTTCGCTCACTATTTTTTGTTACGAGAGCACCTCCTACGAGCCGTAGTGAGACTTATGACTCATAGGTTAGCCTCGTATGGCTGACCTTCACTTTGAAAATTCTTAATTTTGCTCACTGTTTCTTGCTAGGAGGGCACCTTACGACTCGTAGCATGGTCTACGACTCATAGGGTGGCTCGTATGTCCTATACTTCTGCAAAATCTGCAATTTTCTCCCAACTTCATGCCAACCTGTATTTTCTGCAAGAACAACATAAAAACAATAAAATGTCATATTAAGAACTTGCAAAATCCCTTGTTTCGTGCATCAAATGTGTTGTATTTAGACAACACATCAATGTGTGTACCAGATTTGATGAATGAGGAATGTCGTGCCACTATTTTTCTTGGTGATATTGACTTGTCCTGCCTCATGACTTATGCTAAAAAATTGGAGGGGAAAAAGTTGAGAAAAAAGAAGAAGTGGTGAGGCCAAGAGGGCCCTTTTTGAAGGAATGTCCCAAAGTCCCAAGGGTGGCGGTTTCATCAAGGCCAAAGTTCTTCAAATGCTCTTAGTTGGAGGTTTTCTAATGACAACCCAAGGCCCTAAGAGGTGGTGGTGTGGTGCCTAATACTATGTGCCCAAAATGTGGCAGAGGTCACAATGGCCCATATTTGAAGGATATTAATGTTTGTTATAGGAGTGGTGAAGTGGGCCATAAGGTGATGGATTATCCTCGTAATCAACACAAGGGTAGAGATGGTCGTTCATAAGGCCGGGATGCAAATGCGATTTCTTTGGGAAGAGGAGGCCAACAAGGTGGTGCACCAAGGCACAATCGATTCTATGCTCAGCGGAGTCAAGGGGTAGATGAGGTGCCCGATGTCGTCACCGATATGTTAAAAGTCTTTGATTTTGATGTGTCTACATTGATAGACCTGCGTGCCACTCTTTCTTTTGTTACTCCTTTTGTTGACAAAAAGTTTCATGTTGAACCCCAATTTTTATGTGATCCTTATGAGGTATCTACTCCCGTTGATGCATCCATTGTTGCTAAAAGGGTCTATAGAAATTGTCCCATTTTCATTTCGCATAAAATATTGCCTTGTGATTTTATTGAGTTGGATATGTGGATTTGGATGTCATTCTTGGTATGGATTGGTTGCATCATATTATGCCTCTATTGATTGTAGAACCTATAGGGTCAAATACCAATTCCCTAATGAACCCTTCCTTGAGTGGGAGAGTCATGATGTGGTGGTCAAGGGTAGGTTTATTTCTTGCATTAAATTCCAAAGATTGATCTCTAAGGGGTGTCTCCATAATCTTGTAAGGCTTAGGGATATTAAGTCAAAAGTCATTCCTATAGAGTTGGCTCCAGTAATTAATGAGTTCCTTGATATCTTTCCTTATGAGCTGCCTGGGGTTCCTCCCGAAAGGGAAATAGATTTTGGTATAGACATCCTTCCCAAAACTCAACCCATTTCTATTCCTTCTTACCATATGGCCCCGGCGGAGTTGAAGGAGTTGAAAGGGTAATTGAGGAATTTGTTGAAGAAGGGTTTTATTAGGCTTAGCCAATCACCTTGGGGTGCACCGGTGTTGTTTGTAAAGAACAATGATGGTTCTCTTAGGATGTGTATTGATTACCGGCAACTTAATAGAGTAACCATCAAGAATAAGTACCCTCTACCAAGGATTGATGATCTTTTTGACCAACTTCAAGGGGCTAGTCACTTCTCTAAGATTGATCTTCAGTCCGGTTATCACCAAGTGAAGGTGAGGGAGTCTAACATTACCAAGATGGCCTTCTAGACTAGGTATGGCCACTATGAATTTGTGGTTATGTCCTTCGGGTTGACTAATGCACCGGTTATCATCTTGGATCTTATGAATAGGGTCTTTATGCCCTACCTTGATTTATTTGTGATGGTATTTATTGATGATATCTTGATCTATTCCCATACTGAGGAGGAGTAGGTAGATCACTTGAGGGTCGTGTTACAAATCATGAGGGAGGAGAAGTTGTATGCTAAATATGATAAATGTGAGTTTTGGTTGAAAAAGGTTGCCTTGATGTCGGGTAATGGTATAAAGGTGGATCCTAAGAAGACAGAGGTAATTAGAAATTGGGATAGGCCTTTGACTCCATCAGACATTAGAAGCTTCTTGAGCTTAGTGGGTTACTATTGGAGGTTTGTGAATAGGTTTTATTCTATTGCTTCTCCCATGAGTAAGTTGAACCAAAAGAAGGAAAAGCTTGTGTGGAATGATGAGTGTGAAAGAGTTTCTAAACATTGAAAGATAAGCTTGTCTTCACTCCTATCTTCTCTCTACCGGAAGGGTTGGAAGGGTTTGTTGTGTATTGTGGTGCCTCAGGAATTGGTTTGGGTTGTGTTTTGATGCAAAATGATAAGGTGATAACTAATGCCTCTAGAAAACTTAAGGTTCTGAAAAGAATTATCCTACCCATGATCTTGAATTGGCCTCCGTGGTATTCACTGTGAATTTTAGGCATCATTACTTGTATGGGGTTCATGTTGATGTGTTCACCAATCATAAGAGTCTCCAATATGTGTTCACCCAAAAAGATCTCAACTTGAGACAACAAGGTGGTTAAAGCTTCCTAAGGATTATGAAATGAGTGTGCATTATCACCCCGGTAAGGCTAATGTTGTGGCTGACGATTTGAGTAGGGTGTCTATGGGTAGCATTGTACATGTTGGGGATGAGGGCAAAGAGGTGGCTAGAGAGGTTCGTGGTTGGCTAGATTGGGAGTTAGATTGGAGGAGATTGATAATGGTGGAGTAGTGGTGGTTGATGGTTCCAAATCTTCATTGATTGAGGAGGTGAAGGCAAGACAAAATCATGACCCTGCCTTGCTAGATTTGAGGGCTTTGGTGAAAGATGGTAAGGTGTAGGTTTTCTCCTAAGGGGGAGATGGTGCCGTTAGATACCAAGGTAGATTTGTGTGCGCCTTGTGTTGATGACTTGAGGGAGAAGATTCTTGATGAGACTCGTATTTTATCCTATTCTATTCACCCTTGTTCTGTGAAGATGTATAGAGATTTGAGGGAAGTGTTTTGGTGGGTGGTATGAAGAGAGATATTGCTAAGTTTGTATCGGTTGTCATAATTGCCAACAAGTCAAAGCTAAACATCAAAGGTCGGGTGGCCTAGCCCAAGACATAGAGATTCCTACTTGGAAATGGGAGGAAATTAACATGGACTTTGAGGTTGGATTGCCTAAGACTAGAAAGCATTTTGACTCCATTTGGGTTGTGGTTGGTAGGATGACAAAGTCTGCTCATGTCCTACTGGTCAAAACTGCTTATAGTGCTGAAGATTATGCTGGATTGTACATTCATGAATTAGTTAGATTGCATGGGGTGTTGTTGTTTATCATATCGGATCTTGGTACTCAATTCACTTCTAACATTTGGAGGTCCTTCCAAAGAGGTCTTGCTACCAAGGTAAAGCTTAGTACAACCTTTCACCTCAAATGGATGGCAAAGCCAAAAGAACTATAAAAACTCTTGAGGATATGCTTAGAGCTTGTGTTTTGGAGTTTAAGAATAGTTGGGATTATCATCTTCCACTGATTGAGTTTGCTTACAATAATAGAGTCACGCCCCAAAATCCCGTTAGGGCGGACCGGCACCTGTTGCCGATAAGGCTCGGGAGAACCAACCTGTAACTATTCTCTTTCTATACATATTATACGTGATTTCTACCTTTAACATGCCTTAAAGCAGATAAACAGTGATAATAAGCCAAAA
>JAPFFP010042362.1:0-14194 GCA_026153255.1 Solanum medicagineum | reverse complement strand
GGTAGATGGTGTACTCTGGTATCTAGGGAGGTTTTGTATGTGCCCAATGATAGTGAGTTCAAGATGTTGATCATCCAAGAAGCATATCTCTTCATATTCTATTCATCTAGGCACTACAAAGATGAATAGAGACTTCTGAGAGATTTATTAGTGGAATAGAATGAAGAAGGGCATTGCTCAGTTTGTGTCCGAGTGTGCCAATCATCAATAAGTTAAAGTACAACACCAAAGGTCGGGTGGGAAAAGGTCAACATGGACTTCATAGTTGGGTTGCCAAAGACCAAAAATCATTTTCACTCTATATGGGTTATAGTTGACTTCATGAAAAAGTTGGTTTCATTTCGTGCAGATCAAGACTACATTCAGTGCAAAGGACTATGCCTGCTTGTATATCCTAGAGTTGGTGAGGTTTCAGGGGATTCCATTATCCATATATCATATCGTGGAGTTCAATTCACTTCTCAATTTTGGAATTCTTTTCAAAGAGGACTTGACACTAGGCTAAAGTTGAGTACGACTTTCCATCCCCAAATCAATGGTCAAGTCGAGAGGAATATTCAAACGTTAGAGGATATGATAAGAGCTTGTGTGTTGGAATTCAAGGGGACTTGAGATAAACATTTTCCATTTATCGAGTTTGCCTACAACAATAGCTTTCATGCAACTATTGGGTTGACACTATTTGAAGCGGTGTATGGTAGATAGTGTAGATCACTCATCGGGTGGTTAGAAGTCGATGAGGTGGCATTACTAGGACTGACCTTGGTGATGAATGCTATGGAGAAACTTAAAAGCATAAGGTAGAAATTGCAAACAACCCAAAGCCAACAAAAGTCTGACTTTGATGTGAAAAGAAGTGAACTTGAGTTCCATGTTGGTGGTTGGATCTATTTGAAGGTGTCTCCAATGAAAGGTGTACTCTGATTCAGTAAGAAAGGGAAATTGAGTCCTAGGTATGTGGGACCCTATAAGGTGGTGAGAAGAGTAAGGAAAGTAGCATATTCGTTAGATATACCCAATGAGTTGCACTTGATTCATCTGGTCTTTCATGTGTCTATGTTGAGGAAGTTCATAGGTGACCCAAGTTCCATAGTTCCTTTGCATGAGGTGAACATTGAAGTGGATTTAAGTTACGAAGAGGTACCGATTCAAATCTTAGACTAGAAAGTGAAAAAGCTAAGGAATAAGGAAGTTGCATCTCTCAAAGTACTTTGGAGATACCAACAAGTTGATGGTGCTAAATGGGAAGCGGAAGCGGATGTGACGAAGCGCTATCCATATCTACTCCACTCTACTAAAGCCTAAGGTATTAAGAAATTCCTCCGAAGATCCCAAATTTCATGCATTTTAGTTTCTCATGATGTATGATTTATTTTTATATTTATGAACTATTTTGAAACATGTTTAAATTATGAAATCTGAAAATTTTTGAGAAATGATGCCTGACTTGCATTTTTGCATATATATACTAGGTTATTAGTTGCTAGTTTACTCTTTAGAGGCCTTTAAGTACATTTGGGGACAAATATTCCCAAGGGGGAGATATTGTAATGACCCTCAGTTAGGAGCTCTGAGTATAAAAAAGTTAGCCTGAAAAATAACCTGAAGTCTAGGTTACGGGACAACTTATAGCCTTTAAGCTAACATACGACTTGTAGGTTTCGTTCTTAAACATAGAACTTTAGGAAGGGAAAAAGTCTCCAAGCATAGGGCAACCCACGGACCAAGTGATAGCCCATTGGATACTTTACTGCCTCTATATGGTTTCATGAGTGGGACCCCATACATGATGAAAATTTAAAGTTTTTAGGAAAGTCATATACGAGTTATCAGATGGCCTGTTGAATTATTACAGCCCATAGAAACCCTTTGTTGGTAGGGCCAAGGAGATGAGGAACATGGTTAAGTGTGGAAGGACTGTTCGAGTCCAACCATGGTTCATAAGATGTTTCACAACCTGTACTGTTGCTTCATGGATTTCAATCCAACAATGTCAATTTTCAAGATTTTTAGAAGTGTCATCAGACGAAGGGACCTACGGCACGTGGATTGACTTAAGGCCTGAAATTAGGGTCTCATAGATTGGTCCCGGTAGTTTTAAATGATAGCTAGTTTTATCATTTCCATCCTTTCTATTGCTATACTACGTTGTGCGTGGGACAAAAAAGGGACCCTATAATAACCCTTAAGCCATAATTCCTTCATTTATTCTCTCATTCTTTACTCTCAAAATTTGTAATGAAAAAGGGACTCACAAGAACAAGCTAGGGCAAGACTAGGGTTCCAAGATTCTTCCTCAATTCTACAAGTTTGTTTCTCTCAAGTTCTTCCAACATACGCGAGATCATTTATAAGTATCCTTTCACCCATAAAGTTTCCTATTAAGTATTTTACCTTTTCTTTAAGTTCTTCAAGTTAATATGCATGCTTACGATCATTTGCTACTTATGTTATGATATGATACTTATGAAGTTTAGTAACTATTTTATTAAGTAAATTTATCCATATTTGAAGTGTGATGTTGATTCCATGATGATTTTTTATATGATTAAGGTTGGGCGATTTGGGTGCTCCATTCAAAAGAAATTTCCTATGACTTACATGATTTACGATTATCCCATGATAAAGCTAAGCCCACCTAATTTTCATGTAAGTTTCTATGACTTATGATTATGATTAGGGCGTTAATGAGGCATTTCATAGGTGGTGCTAAGTCACAACCCCAAGGAATAGTTCAAATCATACTTATTACCATAATTTCATAATATCATCATAGAGTAGTTCTTCAATACCAAAGCTTCATCATATCAAGGATAGGGCTTCCTAGCTTCTCATAGCTTTCACAACAATCTCATAATTCATAACATACATAATACCCCTTCATAATTCATATCATTCGTAAATCACATGTCTCGCCATAAGGCCTTAGTCAACATAAGAAGCTTGCTACATAATTTAGTAAAACATGGTGGGTATGCATATATGCTCAAAATCATGAAAAATCAATATCTTTAGACAAGAGGACAATAACGAAATACCTTTTCAAATTTATGCAAGTTAACCCACCATAGCATAGCAAAGCATAGTTAGGGCATCATTACACCCTCATCTTAAATCACATAGTTTCATGACTTGTCATTTCATAATGTCATACAAAGGCAAAATAACATAATACTCATCATAATATCATCATAAGCTTCTTCGTAATCATATCATGCAAAAGAGTTCAAAAATATCCATAACTTAAAATAGATTTAGAGGAAGAATGGTTGAGCTTGTGGAAGGAAGGTTCTCACATTCAAAAACCACATACCTTAGTTATTTAATGGAGAAAAATCTGATTTGGTGATGAAGAAATCGAAACTATAGCTTGGCCTTCTTGCTTGAAACCTAGGAGGAGGCTTGAGAGTGTTTGTGACTTAGAAATATTTTGGAATGGAAGAGAATGCGTTGATTAAGGTTGTATATACCGAAAAGAGGACCTTTGAGGGGAAAAACGACATAGTTTAGACATTAAATAATGAGAAACGTTGAAACTACCCCTTTTAAAATTCTATCAGATGGGACCACGAGACTCCTTTTATTAGCCATGGTCCGATCTATGAGCCGATGAAATGGCTTCGTCTGATATCACCTTTGAACTTTTAAAAACTATTCTTTTATCCCCAAAACCATGACTTATAGCTCGTAAGCCTTTTTACGAGCTGTCTGATAAGTCATAGGTCGAGTCCCCAAAAATCCCAAATTACACCAAGCTTGCCCTAGGTTCCACAAACCAACTTACAGGTCGTACAATGACTTACGACCCATAAGATCCCTCGTAGCACCCAACAGTCAAAAACTTCCATAACTTATTTTCTTGCATTTTTCATACGTCTCACAGATGGATTTTTACAATATCTCCCTCTTGGGAACATTCATCCCTGAATGTTTCTAAGGCAACTCTAAGAATGGAATAGATGCATTACATTCCAAATGAAGCATATGCACCATGAAAATCTTTGAATCATGCTTCAAATAACATTTACAATGCAACCTCAAGATCACATAACTATGCATGCATAACATGAAAATCGACATGCAAGGAAAGGAGGTTTGTAAGTGGAGTAAGTCATAGTACCTCAAGCTTGAGTAGAATGTAAGAGATAGGGGTATCATTTTTTCATTTGGCTTTGGCTTCCTAAGTGGCACTTTTGACTAGTTGGTTCTTCCAAAGGACTTTGATGGGGGGTAGGCCACTTGACTTGCCTATCCAATATTTCTACCAGGACTTTCTCATAGGTGAAATTCTCTTCAACATTCACCACCTCCAAGGGAACAATGGAACTAGGGTCCCCAATACATTTTCTCAACATGGAGACGTGGAAAACCTGATAAACCATACTCATTTCCATGGGCAACTCTTATTCATATGCAAATTTACCCACATGTCTCAAGGTCCAGTAAGACCCTACATACCTATGACCTAATTTCCCCTTTTTTCCAAAATGAACCACGCCCTTCATCGGAGAAACCTTCAAATACACCCAATTATCACCTTCAAATTCAAGGTCTCTCCTTCTAGTGTCAGCATAGGACTTTTGCTAACTTTGAGCCGACTTCAATATCTCCCTTATCATCCTCACCTTTTCTAAAACTTCTGTAACTAAACTCGGGCCCAAAAGTTCCATTTCCCCCACTTAAAACCAACCAACCGAGGATCTACAACGCCTCCCATAAAGGGCTTCAAAGGGGGCCATTCTAATGCTAGAGTGATAATTGTTGTTGTAAGCAAACTCTATCAGTGGAAGATGCTCATCCCAATGACCCTTAAACTCCAAGACACAAGCCCTAAGCTTATCCTCAAGAGTTTTGATATTCCTCTTAGCTTGGCCATCTGTTTGAGGTGAAATGATGTGCTAAGCTTAACTTTAGTGCCAAGGCCCTTTTGGAAGGACCTCCAAGAGTGTGATGTGAATTGAGCATCGCGATCCAAAATAATAGCCAATGAAAACCCACACAATCTCACCAAATCATGAATATACAGCTTGGCATAATCTTCGATAAGATAGATTGTCTTAACCTGTAGGAAGTGGACCGACTTTGTCATTCTATCACCAATAACCATAATGGAGTCAAAATGCCTTCTAGTCTTTGGCAACCCATATTGATCTCTTCCCACTTCCAAGTATGAATCTCTATGTCTTGGGTCAAACCACTCAGCCTTTAATGCTTGGCCTTGACTTGCTTGCAATTATGGCAACCAACTATAAATTTGGCAATGTCTTTCTTATACCACCCCACCAATACATTTCTCTAAAATCTTTAAACATCTTTATAGAACCGGGGTGAATAGAATAAGAGGAGTTATGGGCCTCTTTCAATATCAAATCTCTCAAGTCATCGACATTGGTCACATAAGCAACCTTCATACCTAAGGATGCTATCTCTCTCTTGGAAGAAAACCTCCTCCTTGCCATCCCTTACCAATGATTTTAATTCCACCTAAGTGGGGTCAAGGTCTTTTTTTGATTTGACTTCTTCAACCAAGGAGGACTTTAAACCATCTATTACCACTGCACCACCATTTTTGGCCTCATTCAATCTAACTCCCAACCTAGCCAACCGACGGACATCCCCTGCCAACTCCTTCTTGCTATCATCAACATAAGCCACACTATCCATGGACACCCGACTTAGGGCATCTGTAACAACATTAGCTTTGCTCGGATGGTAATGCACACTCATGTCATAATCCTTAAGGAACTCTAGCCACTATCTTTACCTTAGATTTAAATCCCTTTAGGCGAATTACTATTGAATACTTTTATGGTCGGTGAACACATCATCATGAACCCTATATAAATCGTGATACTCTTCAAAGCAAATACCACGAACGCTAGTTCAAGATCCTAGGTAGGATAACTATGCTCATGCACCTTTAGTTGCCTAGAAGTATAGGCAATGAACTTGCCAATTTCTATCAAAACACACCGCAAACCGATTCTCAAAGTATCACAATACATCACAAACCCTTCTAACCCTTTCGGTAAAGTCAAGATAGGAGCAAATGTAAGCTTATTTTTCAAAATTTGGAAGCTTCTTTCATATGTATCGGTCCATACAAATTTAGCCTTCTTCTGAGTCAACTTTGTCAAAGGAGAAACAATTGAAGAGAAACCATTCACAAATCTTTGATAATAAGCCACCACGCTGAAGAAACTCCTAATATCCATCGGAGTCAAGGGTCTAGGCCAATTTCTTGTTACCTCCATCTTTTCGGATCCACCTTAATCCCATCACCCGACACCACATGAAATGCCCCACACTTACCTAGGAATGCCGCCAAAATCATAATTCCCTTATATCTGAAATCGAGGATTTTAAAAATCCCTCCACGACTTAGAAAGACCCTATGATACTTTTTTTTTCAATATGTCAAAATTCATACAGAATTTTGCAAATCCAATTTCATATTCTTATTCAGAAGGCAAAATTGTATGGGAAAATGAGCACCTACAAGCTCTACTTTGTCTATACCAAGAAAAATATTTTTTCGTGAAACTTCGCAAAATAAGTAGTTGTCTGCGACGGGTCCGCGATGCAGACCTAACGCAGACTAGTTCAATAATTTTCAAAAGTTGTTCTTTTTACCCCAAGGAAATTAGGTAATAAAGCTATACCTATATACACAAAAATAACTCATTGTATACCCATTTTGAGCCCTAAAATCCTCTCAAAATCCTCCCGAATCTTCATCAAATTCTCCATCCATTCTCAAGGTTTTCAAGAAGTCTTGTTGGAATTCAGGGAAACCAAGTCAAGCCCCAAGTCCTCCTTAAGATTCAAGAGTCCCAAAACTCATCCGGATCTAAGGATTCATTCAAGCTTCAAGTCTCCATTTCGAATCTTCTTCAAGAAACTCTCCAAAGTCGAGGTATGTGGGTTTCTTTCACCCATGATACCCAAGGTTCATTTTCTTAAAACATTGCATGATTTAAAGATGATTTACTCATAAGTCTTATTTATTATGAAAATCACTATACACTATGTTGGGGTTTATGAAACGGTGACTGTACTATGTTTTGGGCTATGATGCTAAGATCTATTGTGGGATTTGATGAAGGGTTTTGTTGTATATTGCTTGGGGATGTTACCAAGTATCTATTGATGGTTTTACATTGGATTTCCTAGCATTATAATACTCTTGAATTGCATGGTTTTACACTAGCATTACACACCCGCCAAGTGTTTGATAAAATATTTTTTTAAGAATTCTTTAAGTTTTGATGATCTATTGGTTGAGTTATGATTCAAGTGACTCTATGATGATTATGAGCTTTCCAAAAATGTGTGAAAATCATGAAAATGTTGATGATGTTGTAGGGCCAGATTAAGCCCCTTTCTTAAGATTATACCTCTTGTGAGCCTTTGATGTTGGTGTTAATGAAAGGACAATGTTGATGATAACCCATTCATATGATTGAAGTTAGGCTCACCATTTGAGTTCAATGATATTGAGAGCTACTCGTACCATATCTCTATGTTTATTGCAAGTTATTAAAGTATGATTATCTTATATATTCCATGGGATTAGACTTATCACCGAGTGGACAGAGGCGAGTCACCAAGTCCTAGAACTATGTGCCACCGTAGGTGAAGGGATTAGAGGCGATTCCCCAAATCTCTAAGTGGCGAGTACCCTAAATATGAGGGCTTGAGGTGAGTACCCAAGTCCAAGAACTAGAGGCGAGTACCCGTTTCACACAAGGCTTAGAGGATCCACTTAGGCATTAGGAGGTTTACCTTGGCAAGTGACTTCCCCTTTTCTTTCGATGTGGGGTTGACATCGAGATTCCAAGTTGTTGCTAGATTGGTCTTATTTTATATCGGGTGAGGTTTCTTCCCACACTATGTATTATGAACTATACAAGTTGATTTGGATTATAAGCATGGTTTTACTTCAAACATCATTCATACATGTCATATTCTTAATATGTCATTCATTGGTTATGATTATGCATTTGGCCTATGATGCCTATGTCTTCTTGCATTGCATCCCACATACTTGGTACATTCCAATGTACTAACGCATACTCTATACCTACATGATGTCACCATTTAGGAACTGGTGCACTGCTTGATCATCCACGCCCTCCACGTGGCTAGTATGATTGTCTCTCAAGTTTGTTGGTGAGTCCTCCATTACGAGGACGTTGCTTATGATCTCTTGCTATGTACTAAGATTATCTTTGCTTTATTTATGTATTGACTATGAGCGTGAGCCCAGTAATTTGTCATGGCCCCTGCTCTTAATCATGTAGTAGAGGTGTTGTTGACATGTTATGTATCTATGCTATGAGCATTGACTCTCTTGTTTCTTGATGTTATGATATGGAAGTTTACCCTTAGTACAAATTCCCTTGTTTTATGCTTATCTCTCATTGTCATTTCAATTGCTTCTGCGACCAAGGATGTGTAATGATATGCTATGAGGCTTGTTTGGGGTTCCTTCGGGTTCCTCATTAGCCGGTCATGTCTAGGCCCTAGGCTTGGGTCGTGACACCACATGACTTATGAATGTGACTTCTTCCAACCAAAACTCGCTTTTGTCAAACTTAGCAAAGAGCCTTTCTTTCTTTAATGTTTGCAACACTACCCTCAAATGTTTTACATGCTCCTCTTTATTTCGGGAATAGATCAAAAGGTCATTTATAAGTACCAAAACAAACATATCAAGGTAGGGTTTAAAGACCCTATTCATGAGAGTCATAAATATTGTCGGAACTTGGTTATGTTGAAGGATATCACCAAGAACTCTAAGTGTGTCCATGTCTTATCCATAAAGCCGTTTTGGGAATATCATGCTCCCTTACCCTCAATTAATGATACCTAGACCAAAGGTCAATCTTTGAGAAGTGACTAGCCCCTTGCAATTGATCAAATTGGTCATCAATTCTTGGCAACAGAAACTTCTTCTTCATGGTGACCTTATTGAGTTGCCGGTAGTTGATACACTTCTAAGTGAGCCATCTTTCTTCCTCACAAACAACACCAGCTCACCCCAAGGTGACTTAATAGGCTTTATGAATCCCTTCTCCAACAAATCTTTCAATTTCTCCTTTAACTCTTCCAACTCCGTCTTGGCTATTTGATAGGAAGGGATAGGAATAGATTAAGTATCACAGAGAATATCTATACCAAAATCTATCTCCCGTTCGGGAGGGACACTGGATGTTCATTTTGGAAAGATATAAAGAAACTCATTGACCATCGGAATTGACCCAATAGGAAGGACTTTAGACTCGACATCCCTAACCCGCACAAGATAAATGCAACCTTTAGAAATCAACCTTTGAGCCTTAAGATAAGAGATGAACCAACCATTGACCACCAAATCATGAAATTTCTACTCAAGGACAGGTTCATTAGGGAATTGGAACCTAACCTTGCGAGTCCTACAATCGATAGTGGCATGATATGCATGTAACCAATCCATCCCAAGAATGATGTCAAAGTCTACCATGTCTAGTTCAAAAAATCCACAAGGCAAAACTTTATGCAATATAGTCACAAAACAATCCTTATGGACTCTTCTAGCAAGAATAGACTCATCGACGGGGTTAGACACTTTAAAGGGTTCACATAACAATTAGGAACACACACAAAGTGAATTAGCAATAAATGCAGTAATGAAAGAAAGAGTGGCACCAAAATCCAATAAGGCATATATATCAAGATTGTGGATCTTTAACATATCGGTGACAATGTTGGGCACCTCATCAACCCCTTGTCTCTTGAAGAGCATAAAATCAATTGTGGCATGGAGTACCTCCTTATTGACCACTTGTATCCGTTGGTAGACATGAGCACCTTATCCTTGAGGATGGCCATCTCTATCCCTATTGGGACACTCTGCAACCTTGTGGCCCATTTTTCCACACCCGAAGAAGCACACATATCTTTGTAGCATCTACCTCCATGATTCTTACCAAACCTTAGGCACTTAAGAACGATTGGACCACCATTCGTTGAGCCCTAGTATTGGGCAACCTATCATTAGCAAATCTTTGGCCTTAGGCATTAGAGGACCCTTGGCCTTGGAAATTATGGCCTTGTTTGAAACGCCAACCTTTAGTACCTTGGAATCCACCATCAAGCTGATGAGCCCGCTTGGACTCCCCCATTCTTCTCCTCCTAAGCTTCTCTTCCTCAAGTTGTTTGGCATAGGTCATGAGCAGGGATATTTCCATGTACCCAGTAAGCGTGGCAGTGTGACACTCTTTATTTATCAAATCGGACACACCCAAGATAAACTTGAGCATCCTTGCCCTAGCATCGGCAACTAAGTGAGGAGCATACTTTGAAAGATCATTGAATTTAAGGGAGAATTCACAAACACTCATTGTCACGACCCAAGCCTGGGGCCTAAATGTGACACGGCGCATAGGGAACTCGAAGGAACTCCAAGATAGCCTCTTAACATATCATTACACATCCTTGGTCGTGGAAGCAATAAAACAACAATAAGAGATAGTATATAGGGATAATCCAGGCTAAGGGACCTCATTCATATCATCATCAAAAAGAGTCAAGGGATCATCAAAGCTCATAGCATGTTATATATCATGTCCAATAACGCCCCTACTACATAGATAAGAGTAGGGGCCAAACAATCAACCGCGCTCACCTTCATAGGCAATACATACATAAAAGAAAGGTAGTCCTAGAACATAGTATAAGATCATAAACATCATTCCCGGAATAGAGGACTCACCAATAAGCTTGGGCGAAATCATACTAGTCACGAGAAGGAAGAGGAACAAGCGGGGCTCCGGTTCCTACATGGTAACATCATGTAGGCATAGAGTATACATTAGTAAGTTTGAATATACTAAGTATGTAAGATGCAATGCAACAATAGGTAGTCAACATAGGCAAAATGCATAATATCTAATAAATAGCATAGTAACAATATGGCATGCATGAATGATGCTTGAAGTAAAGCATTCTTGTATAGAACATAGTACATGTGTGGCAAGTGACCATCAATATAGGATATCAAGGTTCAAATCCCTCGATATGGTTAATGAGGTACCAACCCTTCAATATGGTTATACGAGCCTACTACCACCCGTACTAGGCAACCAAGGTACACGCCCCTTGATGTGGTTAATGAGGTATCAACACCTCAATATGGTTATACGGGACTACTACCCCCCCCCATACTAGGAAACCAATATATCAACCCCTTGATGTGGTTATATGGGCCTACTACCCCTCGTACTAGGCAACCAGTACCAGCTCCTTAATGTGGTTACCTGGGCCTACAACCCCCGAGCTAGGCTTGGTCGACTCACAACACTACAGAAGTTCATCATGACGTTAACATATATACAACTTACTTTCATCATAATAAACCCACTCAAGTCATAAGACATGCATTGGACCTTTAATTCCTCAAGAAATCATAACCGAACATTTCATCAAACACTTGGCGGGTGTGTAGGGCTAGTGTAAAACCATGCAATTCAAGAGTGAAATCATGCTAGAAAATTTAATGTAAAACCATCAAAAGATACTTGGTAACACCCTCAATCAACATATATCAAAGCCCTTCATCAAATCTCACAATAGATCTTAGATTCATAGCTCAAAACATGCTAAACCAACCATAATTTCATAAAACCCCAACATAGTATGCAGTGAAATTCATAATAAATAAGACCCATGAGTAAATCAACTTTAATCATGCAATTTTAGGTAAAAGAGAGTTTGGGTATCATGGGTGAAGAACCCATGAAAGAAACCAACATACCTTGACTTTGGAGAATCCTTGAAGAAGATTGGATATGGAGACTTGAAGCTTGAATGAGAACCTTAAGATCCAAATGAGCTTTGGGACTTGAAATTTGGAGATCAAATATTGTCTAAGTGTTTGAGAGCATATTTGGGAATGTCTTGAGTGATGTGATAGTAAAATAAGGGTAAGTATAGGTATTTTTACATGTGGGAAACTTAGGCCCAAGAACCAAAGGCCTTGGACTGGAATAAAATAACTGGGCAAGAAATAAGGCTGAATCACCGACACACATCCTCAATCCTAGAAACATGAAGAACTGGACAAACCATACTCTTATCCTAAGGCACTTCCTATTCGTATCCAACCTCACTAATCTTCCTCAACCCTTTATGAAGACTCACAAACCATGAACTTAATTCCCTCTTTGTCGGGCAAACCACACCTTTTTATGAGTGAAACCTTCAATTGTCGGGCAAATCACACCTTTTTATGAGTGAAACCTTCAAATAGGCCAAATCACCAACTTTGAATTCAAGATCTCTGCTCCTCACATCGGCTTAGGACTTTTGACAACCTTGGGTTGTTCTCAACCTTTCTCTAATCAACCTCGCCTTCTCCATAGCCTCCATAAATAGATCAGTGCCTGACCACGATTCCTCCCAGTTCAACCTCCTAACTGATGATCTACAATGTCCGCCAATTAGGGCTTCAAAAGGAGCTATACCAATGCTAGGATGGTAGCTATATTATAAGCAAACCCAATCAATAGAAGATGATCATCCTAACCACCCTTGAACTCCAAAAGTGTTAAATGAAGTAAGCATTACGATCCGACATGATGGACAAAGGAACCCCATGCAACTTTAACAAGTCACAAATGTAAAATCTAGGATAATCTTCAGCCTTATATGCAGTCTTTTTTTAATCGGTAGAAAGTGAGCCGATTTTGTCATCATATCAACCAAAACTCAATGGAATAAAAACCCCTTTCTAGACTTGGCAACCCAACCACCAATGCATATTAATCTCTTGGCACTTCAAAGTAGGAACCTCTATGTCTTGGGTTAGGCCACTTGGCCTTTGTTGTTCGGCTATGACTTGTTGGCCAATATGCTAACCGGGTATAAATTTCGCAATGTCTCTCTTCATACCTCCCCACCAATACACCTCTCTCAAATCTCTATATATCTTAATAGAACCAAGGTGAATAAAATAGGAAAAAACCATGAGCCTTATCAAGAATCCTTTCTCTCAAGTCACCATATCCCCCTTAGGAGAAAACCTCCACCTTACCATCAATTACCAATGCCTTCAATTCCAACAAAGCGAGGTCAAGATCTTGCTTAGCTTTCACCTCCTCAACCAATGAAGATTTAAGACCATCAACAACAACAACATTATTATCTAGCTCTTCCAACGTAACCCCCAATCTAGCCAATCGATGGACCTCCCTAGACACCTATTTGCTACCTCATCAACATGAACAAAGCCACACATGGACACCCTACTCAAGCACCGACCACAACATTAGTCTTAGTGAGATGATAATACACACTCACATCATAGCCCTTAAGAAGTTCTAACCACCTCCTTGTCTCAAGCTAAGATCCTTTGGGTGAACGCACATTGGAGACTCTAGCGAACGGTAAACACATCAACATGTACCGCATACAACTAATGACACCAACTTTTTGAAGCAAAACCATGGTTGCCAACTCAAGGTCATAGATAGGATAATCCTTCTTATGCATCTCAAATTATCTACAAGCATAGACTTCCACCTAACCATCTTGCATCAACACACATCCCAAACCAATCCGGGAGACATCACTATACACAACAAACCCTTCTAACCCATCCAGTAGAGACAAGATAGAGCAGAGATAAGTTTATTCTTCAAGGCTTGGAAACTCTTTTCACACTCATCGGCCACACAAATTTAGTCTTCTTTTGGGTCAACTTAGTCATGGGAGAAGCAGTAGAAGAGAACCTCCGATTAGTAACCCGCTAAGCCCAAGAATCTCCTAAAGTCCGACGGGATCAACGATCTAGGTCAATTTCTAATCACATCCATCTTCTTAGGATCCACCTTAATACCATCCTCGACACCACATGACCTAGGAAGGTAACCTCTTTCAACCAAAATTCACAATTTTCATGTTTAGCATATAATTTCTCCTCCCTCAATCTTTGCAACACAACCCTCAAATGAGCCCTATGCTCCTATTCACCACGAGAATAGATCAAAATATTATCAATGAATACCACAACAAACAAATCAAGATATGGTTTAAAGACCCTATTCATTAGATCTATGAAAATGGCCGGTGCATTGGTCAACCCAAAAAGACATAACCACAAATTCATAATGCCCATACCTAGTCTGGAAGGCCGTCTTGGGAATATCACACT
>JAPFFP010042361.1:0-36863 GCA_026153255.1 Solanum medicagineum | reverse complement strand
TTAGGGAGGAGAGGTTGTATGCAAAATATGAGAAATGTGAGTTTTAGTTGAAATAAGTTGCTTTACTAGGGCATGTGGTGTCGGGTAATGCCATTAAGGTGGATCCTAAGAAAATGAAGGTTATTAGAAATTCACCTAGACCTTTGACTCCATTGCGCATTAGAATCTTCTTGGGTTTGGAGGGTTATTACTGGAGGTTTGTAAATGGTTTATCTTCTATTGTTTCTGCTATGACTAATTGACTCAAAAAAAGGTAAAATTTGTGAGGACCAATGAGTGTGAAAAGAGTTTCCAAACTTTGAAAGATAATCTTGTCTCCGCTCCTATCTTGGCTCTATTGGAAGGGTTGGAAGGATTTGTTGTGTATTATGACGCCTTAAGAAATGGTTTGGGGTGTATTGATGCAAAGTGGTAAGGTGATAGAATATGCCTCTAGATAACTTAAGGTGAATGAGAAGAATTATTCCACCCGTGATCTTGAATTGGCGGTCGTAGTATTTGCTTTGAAAATTTGGCATCACTACTTCTATAGGGTTCATGTTGATGTGTTTATCGACCAAAAGAGTCTCCAATATGTGTTCACCTAAAAAGATCTTAACTTGAGACAAAGAGGTGGCAAGAGAGGTTCACCGATTGGCTAGATTAGGGTTTAGGTTGGATGAAGTTTAAAATGGTGGTGTAGTGGTTGTTGGTGATTCTAAATCTTCTTTGTTTAAGGAGGTGAAGGCAAAACAAGATCTTGATCCCAATTTGTTAAAGTTGAAGGCCTTGGTAGAAGATGGTAAATGAGGGTTTTCTCCCAAGGGGGAGATGGTACCTTAAGTACCAAGGTAGATTATGGTTTCCTTATGTTGACGAATTGAGAGAGTTGATTTTGAAAGAGGCTCATGATTCATTCTATTCTATTCTTTCCAATTCCATAAGAGTGGATAAAGACTATGGGAAGGTACCTTGGTGAGGTTGATGATTGGGTTTACTTGAAGATCTAATCCACGAAGGGCGTGGTCCAGTTTGATGTCACGAGCCAAGCCTAGGATGTAGATGTGACCAGCGAATGAACAACCTGAGGGGACCCCAAATAAGCCTCATAGTATATGATTACACATCCTTGTTCACAGAAGCAATTAAAATGACAATAAGAAATAAGCATAAGCAATGGAATTGGAACTAAGGATAAACTTTCATATCATAACATCAAGAAACAAGAGTGTCAAGACTCACAACATAGATACATATCATGTCCAACAACACCTCTACTATGTATATAAGAGCGGGGGCCAAGACAAGAAACCATGATCACCCTCATAGTTAATGTATACACAAAAGAAAGAAAGTTTAAATACATAGCAAGATATAATAAGTAACTTCCCCGGATTGGTGGACTCACCAGCAAGCTTGAGAGACAACCGTACTAGCCACGTGGAGGAGGAGGATCATCAAGCGGTTCACCGGTTCCTACATTGTAACATCATGTAGACATAGAGTATGCGTTAGTACATTTGAATGTACTAAGTATGTAGGATGCAATGCAACAAGAGATAGGCAACATAGGCAATATGCATCATTATAAACAAAGGATAGGCATAACATCAATATAACACGCATGATCAATGCTTAAGGTAAAATCTCCTTGTAAATCATGAACAAGGAATGTAAGCTCAATAAAGAATACATACTCAAACCCTTGTTACGAACCTTCATGAAATGGCCAAGTGGCCCTAACTCACCTTACATTATAACCTTTTTGGAGAATGTTACCAATAACCCTACCGTATGACATAATCTTTTTGATAGGTAGTATAAGACGTCCCCTACTTTACAGTATAATCTTTTGGGTACAAGTCGTGCTTCATTCTACCTTACGACATGGCCTTTTCGATAGAATGTCCACACCTTATGATATGATCTTTTTGGTGGAAACCATTAGTCTTTCTACCTTACAGCATGGCCTTTACTTTATGGTGTCCATACCTTACGATATAATCTTTTCGGTAGGAACCATTAGTTATTCTACCTTACGGTAGGGCCTTTTTGGTAGGGGCTCCATACCTTACGATATAATCTTTTCGATAGGGATCATTAGTCTTTCTACCTTAGAACATGACCTTTTTGGTAGGGATCATAGAACTATCTCATCACAACATTACATTTCAATCAACATGGGAAGACCTTCTCCATTTTCTCAAGAGCACAATAAACATGGAAAACCCAACAATCTACTTGCAACACCATAGGTACTTCTTTATGAGTGCAACTTATATAAACATTCCTATCATCATCCTATAGTCATCATATAGATACATCACTTTCATCATCATTATTCCATCTTCATTTAGTCATTTAATTCATAAGACATGCATTGCACCTTCAACTCCTCAAGAAATCATAACCGGACATTTTATCAAACACTTAGAGGATGTGTAGTGCTAGTGTAAAACCATGCAATTTAATAGTACAATCATGATAGAAAATTCAATATAAAACCATCAATAGATACTTGGTAACACCCTTAAGAAACACACATCAAAACCCTTCATCAAATCTCACAATAGACCTTAGCTTCATAGCCTAAAACATAGCAAAACAGGCACAATTTCATAAACCCCAACATAGTGTGTAGTGATTTTCATAATAAATAAGACTCATGAGTAATTCATCTTTAAATCATGCTGTAAGAAAAGGAAGCTTGGGCATCATGGGTGAAAGGAACCAATGAAATAAAATCATATACCTTAGCTTTGGAGATGAACTTGATGATGATTGGAGATGAAGACTTGAAGCTTTACAGAAAATCCTTAGATCCGGAGAGGGTTTTGAGACTTGAATTTATGAGTAGAATATTTGGCTAAGTGTTTAAATGAGTACTGGGAAATATTTTTAATGATATGAGGGTCAAAAATGGCTAAGTATAGGTATATTCACGTATAGGGACACTTAGGCCCAAGACTTAAAAGCCTTGGACCGCAAGAAAAATAACTGGGCAGAATTTACACAGGTCTGCATCCGGTCTGCAATGCGGACCTATCGTGGAATCTGAACTTACACATTTCCTCGATGGAGGTGCATCGCGGTACCATCGCGGACAGATACAGGATAAGCAAAATTGCAAAAATGAAAATTGCTAATCGTTTGCTCTTAAATCAGGGTTAGAACTATTTTCCAGTCAAAATGACCCCTTGATCAAGAATATGAAGTCGAACTTTTGATATCGCATACGGATTTTGAGATATATGGAAATTACGATTCCAGGCACTTCCAAGGAACATTTTTGGACAATTTTTGGGGTTGTTACAATATCTCCCCCTTGAGAACATTAATCCTCGAATGTCAAAAGAACGTATATAAGAGTAATCATGAACAAATCAACCCTAATGAGAATGCGACAATAAATTTAAAAACACCATCTTTCAAACATCAACATAAGTGTCAAGAATTGTCATGAATTTTTTAACATAAACATGGACCATGCATATGACATAGGGGCTGAAACATAAGGCTTGGAATCATGAAATGACTTGACATGTCATCATAGGCTTGAATCGAAATAAAAGTGATACAGATATTGTTTCTCCATGCCCGCTCCCCGAGAGACTCTTTCGACTAGACGAACCTTAGAACCTTAACGATTTCCACCCTTCCATCCAATACCTCCACTGGGACCTTCTCCTAAGTCAGCTGATCCTCCACAACACCCACAACCTCAAAGAGTTCCTTGACACTAGAGTCATCAAGACATTCCCTTCAACCTAAAAGCATGAAGAATCGGAAAACCACAACCATATCCCTAGGTCATTCCACCCTTACGCAACCTTACCAACCTCCTTCTACATTATATAAGGACTCACAACCCTAAACTCATTTGTCATCCTTAATCACATATAACTCACTTGGTACCATAAACCACCTCAAGAACTCCAATCCATCAAACCAAATTTAACCAAGATCATAACACAAGACTTTATGCAATAAGAACATGGAGAAACCCTTATAAGCCTTTCTAGCACCAATAGACCAATATAGCCAAATCTTACTAGCAACAAGGAATTATGAAAACAATAGCGACTCCTAGAGCCTTTTTTGTCAATCAACTTTAAACACACACATAAGCAACTTAGTACCAAACGTCACCATCTCCCCTTGGGAGACAACCTCCACTCTACCATCCCTCACCAAGGCCTCCAGCTCTATAAAAATGGAAATCAAAGCATTATTTTACTAGATCCCTTCAACCATAGAAGATTCAGAACCATCAGAACCCTTACACCACCACTCTCAACCTCACCCAATCTAGTCAACCAATGAACTCCTCCAACCACCTTCTTGACACCCAAAGGCCTCAACTCTAAATTCAGCATACAAAAGGGAAATTCAATAGGTCATTGGCCACCGGAAACAATCCAATAGAAATAACTGAGGTACAACACCTCTAACTCTTACAAGATCATAAATGCAATCCCTTGGAGACCAATTGCACCCTAAAGCGAGAGATGGACTTACCACTTCACTACGACTCAAAGCCGGGTGATTAAGGAATTGGAATCTAAATCTACGAGCCCTACAATCAATGGATACACAACATACATGTAAATAATCCACTCCAAGTATGATCTCAAACTCACCACATCAAATCCAACAAAATCACAAGGCAAAACCTAGACACCACATAACCACGGAACAATGCTTGTGAACCTTCTAGCAACATAGACTCAACAAAATGGTAATCACCAAGAAATTCACATAGAAACTCGGGACACACACAAGAAGGGCCACAACCAAAAAATAATGATGAAGGGAATAGTGATACCCGGACCCAACAATGCACACGCCTCTAAGTTAAGGAAACTTTAATATATAGGTAGCAACATTGGGTGCCTCATCTACCTCTTACCTCCTTTGAAGAGCATAGAACCGATTATCTCTTAGAGCATTCCGTTGATCAACATGACCATCCTTACCCTTGTTATGAGCATATGGGCAATCCGGAATTTTATGACCCATTTCCCCACATCAAAGCATGCAGCCGTGTCCTCCAACATGTACCACCATGTTTCCTCCCGCACTTTGGACATCTAGGATGAGTCACCCCATCATCTCCTTAGGTCCTTGGGTTTGACACCCCATTCTTAGTGACCCTCTTACTTGGAGCATTGTTGGACTCAGGACCTTGGGAGCCACCATCAAGCCGAGCCCTCTTGGCCTCATTACCTTTTTTTTTCCTCAACATCTCCTCCTCTATTTGTTTGGCATAAATCATGAGGGGGACAAATCCATATCCTTAATCAACATAGCGGACGGGCATTCTTCATTCACCAAGTTGGAGACAACGATCACAAACTTGTTCATCCTAGCCCTTGGATCAGCAACCAAGTGAGGAGCATAATTAGAGAGTTGGTTGAACTTGAGGGCATACTCCCTCACACTCATTGACATTATCTCAAATTCATGAATTCTACCTATTTGGCTTCCCTTAGCTTAAGAGGAAAGAACTAATTAAGAAATGCCACCTTGAACTCTTCCCATAGAACCACCTTGTTGACTCCGTTCTCCTCCCTCCTTTGATTGTACCATGTTTGTGCTACCCGTTTGAGTTGGTAGGACGCCAAATCCTCATTATCTATCGATCTAACACCCATGATGGCTAATACCTTATAAGTCTCATCAATAAACTCTTGTGGGTCTTCATCCACCCTTGACCAGTAGAACTCCGGGCGGCTCATCTTCATAAAGTCTCTCACCCAAGAAGCTGGAGTACGAGCATGAGGGGCTTGGGCCCCTTGATGGGATTGTTTAGCCACAATATGTGCAAGTAGTGAGAGCCTCCTGAAGCTTTCCATTAGCCGATTGTCCCTCAGGAATACGGGCTCTTCTTCCTCTTCTGTTAGGCATGATCAACTAGCATGGAAAAGAACAATTGTTAGGGGAGGGAAAGGACTTACTTAACTCTATAGCACGACTTAGAATATGAAGAAGGGAAAAATCTCCTAAAATGTCTCATAGCCTCCTACTCATAGTTGTGGTGCACAACACAACCATGAATAAGACTCTAGTCGATGTGGTGTTTTAGACTACGAGGATCTAACAACCTAGTGCTTTGATAATATCTTTGTCACAACCCAAGCCTAGGCCTAGATGTGACAGGCGAATGAGGGACCCCAAACAAGCCTCATAGCATATCATTACCCATCCTTGGTCGCGGAAGCAATTATAATGATAATAAGAAACAAGCATAAGCAATGGAATTGGGATTAAGAATAAACTTTCATATCATAACATCAAGAAACAAAAGAGTCAAGACTCACAACATAGATAAATATCATGTCCAACAACACCTCTACAACATATATAAGAGCGGTGACCAAGAAAAGTAACCGGGCTCACCCTCATAGTTAACGCATACACAAAAGAAAGACAGTTTCAATACATAGCAAGAGATCATAAGTAACATCCACAAAATGGAGGACTCACCAACTAGCTTAAGAGACAATCGTACTAGCACGTGCAGGAGGAGGATGATCAAGCGGTACACCGGTTCCTACATGGTAATATCATGTAGGAATAGAGTATGTATTAGTACGGTTAAATGTACTAATTATGTATGATGGAATGCAACAAGAGGTAGGCAACATAGGCAATATGTATCATTATAAGCAAAGGATAGGTGTAACATCAATATGACATGCATGATCAATGCTTAAGGTAAAGTGTTCTTGTAATTCATGATGAAGGAATGCAAGCTCAATATAAAATACATACTCAAACCCTTCTTACCAACATTTATGAAATGGCCAAGTGGCCTCCACTCACCTTACGGTATAACCATTTTGGATAGTGTTACCAATACCCCTACCGTATGACATAGTATTTTTGATAGGTAGTATATGATGTAACCTACTTTACGATATAATCGTTTGGGTATGAGCCGTGATTTATTCTACCTTACAGCATGGCTTTTTCGATAGAATGTCCACACCTTACGATATGATCTTTTCGGTGGAAACCATTAGTCTTTCTACCTTACGGCATGGTCTTTTCGTTAGGATGTCCATACCTTACGATATGATCTTTCTGGTAGGAACCATTATTTATTCTACCTTACGACATGGCCTTTTCGGTAGGGGCTCCATACCTTACGATATGATCTTTTCGATAGGGATCATTAGTCTTTCTACCTTATGGCATGGCCTTTTCGGTAAGGTTCACAGAACTAGCTTATCACAACATTACATTTCAATCAACAAGTGAATACCTTATCCATTTTCTCAAGAGCACAACAAACATGGAAAACCCAACAATCTACTTGCAACACCATAGGTACTTCATCATGGAAGCAACTCATATAAACATTCCTATCATCATCATATAATCATCATATACATACATCACTTTCATCATCATTATTCCATCTTCATTTAGTCATTTAATTCATAAGGAATGCATTGGACCTTCAACACCTCATAAAACCATAACCAGACATTTTATCAAACACTGAGAGGGTGTGTAGTGTTAGTGTAAAACAATACAATTCAAGAGCGCAATCATGCTAGAAATTTCAATGTAAAATCATCAATAGATACTTGGTAACACCCTTAAGTAATATACATCAAAATCCTTCATCATATCTCGTAATAGACCTTATCTTCATAGCCCAAAACGTAGCAAAATAGTCACAATTTTATAAACCCCAACATAGTGTCCGGTGATTTTCATAATAAATAAGACTCATGAGTAATTCATCTTTAAATCATGTAATTTGTAAGAAAAGAAATCTTGGACATCATGGGTTAAAGGAACCAATGAAAGAAACACACATACCTTAGCTTTGGAGATGGACTTGATGATGATTGGAGATGGAGACTTGAAGCTTGAGAGGAAATTCTTATATCCGTAGAGGGTTTTGAGACTTGAATGTAGGAGTAGAATATTTTGCTAAGTATTTGAATGAGTATTGGGAAATGTTTTTAATGATGTGAGGGAGAAAAATGGCTAAGTATAGTTATTTTCACGTTTAGGGACACTTAAAAGTCTTAGACCGCAAGAAAAATAACTGGGCAGAATTTACATAGGTCCGCATCTGGTCGGCGACATGAACCCGTCATGGAGGCTGAATTTATACAAGTCCGCGACAGAGGAGTGTCATGGTACCATTGCAGACAGACAGTGGATAAGCAAAATTGTGAAAATTGAAATTGCTAATCGTTTGCTCTTAAATCAGGGTTAGACCCATTCTCCACTCAAAATGACCCCCTGATCAAGAATATGGAGTCAGAATTTTGATATCGTGCACGGATTTTGAGACCTATAGAAATTATGATTCTGGACATATTTTTTAGGTTGTTACATTTGGGTAAATTAAGCACAAGGTTTTTGGGTACTTATAGAGTGTTGAGAAGGAGTGGTAAGGAAGCCTATGAATTGGATTTACCTATGTAAATGGAAATGGTTCATCTAGTCCTCCATGTATCTAGGTTGAGGAGATGTGTTGGTGACCCAAGTGTTATGGTGCCATTAGAGGTTATGGGTGTTATAGTAGGTAATCTAACCTATGAGCAAATCCTGGTTAAGTGTAACGACCCCAAAAAGTGCCTAAAATCGTGCCTCAAAATGCCCAAAATTTTAATTTCATATATCTCAAAATCCGTGCGCGATATCGAAAATTCGACTTCATATTCTTGTTGAGGTAGTTAATATTAGAAGGAAAAGGGTCTAATCTGATTCTAGATCAATCGAATCACAATTTCAATTTTTCAAAATTTTTATTTCCAGAGATGAGCCGCGACAACACCGCGACGCATAGCTATCGTGGACATGTGTTAGTTTGGTCTTTGCAGCAGGTCCGCATTGCAAACTATGTATTATGTTGCCAGTGATTTTTATCTCGATCCAAGGCTTTTGGTTCTTGGGCCTAAGTGTTACCAAACGTGCTTTTACCTATACTTAGCCTTATTTCACCCTCATATCATCCAAAACATTCTCCAATATCCTCTCAAACCCTTAGACTCATACTTTACCCTAAATTCAAGTCCCCAAAACTCACGACCAATCTTAAGGATTTCTTCAAGGTTCTTCTTCAAGCTTCAAGTCTCCATCTCCAATCTTCACCAAGTTCATCTCCAAGCTAAGGTATGTGGGTTTCTTTCATGGATTCCTTTCACCCATGATACCCAATCCTCCTTTTACTCAAATTGCATGATTTAAAGTTTATTTACAAATGGGTCTTGATTATTATGAAATTCACTGCACACTATGTTAAAGCTATCTAAAGTTGTGACTGTTTTGCTATGTTTTAAGTTATAAATCTTCGATCTATTTTAAACTTTGATGAGGATATTTGATGTATATGTCTTGAGGGTGTTGCAAGGGGGTTATATATGGTTTTATAATATATTTTATTGCATGATTTTAACTCTAAATTGCATGGTTTTACACTACCATTTCAAACCCTCTAAGCGTTTGATAAAACGTCCGGATATGGTTTCTTGAGGAATTAAAGGTCCAAAGCATGAGATATGATATGAAAGACGTTATGATAATGAAATGAGCTTATGTATATGATATACTCTATATAAAGTGTTGCATTAGACCATACCCGATTCGAGGGGACAAGAGCCCGGGTAACCATGTTGGGGGTTTATACTCATCAACTATGCGAGCGGTTTATACTTCGTCACTGTGTTGGTAAGGTGTGATTACCATCAAATATGTGAGGGGTGTATACCACACAACCACCAAAGATTTATACCTTGAACAACTAGCTTGGTCTCTTCTACACATATGATATTCTATATGAGCATGAGTTACTTAAGCATGTTTTACTTAAGCATTGATCATAGATGTCATATTATACATTATGTCTTTTCCTTAATATTATACATTTTTATTTAATATGTCTATCTATTGTTGCATTGCATCCTACATACTTAGTACATCAAATATTCTAATGCATACTCTATGCCTACATGATGTCACCATGAAGTAACCAGTGCCCAAGTTGATCATCCTCCTCCACATGGCTAGTTCAGTGCTATTCAAGCTAGATGGTGAGCCATTCACTTCGGGGACCTAGTCTATGTTTCTTCTATTATGTATTTTAGACACTCACTTTTATTGCTTATTTTGATTATGAGGGTAAGCTTGGTTACTTTGTCTTAGCCCCCGCTCTTATCTATGTGTTAGAGGTGTTTGTTAGACATGTTAAGCATCTATGATATGAGTTAACTCTTGTCTTTTGACCATGATACTGTGCAAGCTTTTCCCTTATCCCCGTTTTCCCCATTCTTTTATCTTTGACGCTTGATATATTGCTTCTGTGACCAAGGATGTGCAATGATGTTTTATGAGGCTTGCTTGGGGTCCCTTTGGGTTCCCCTTGCACCGTGTTACATCTAGGACCTAGGCTTGGATCTTGAGAAACTTGGTATCAGAGAACTAGGTTGATAGATCCTCGGAGTCCAATACACCGCATCGATTAGAGTCCTATTCATGGTTGCGAAGCACACCACAACTATGAATAGGACGCTGTGAGGCGTTTTAGGAAATGTTTCCCTTCTTTATGTTCTAAGTTGTGCTATAAAGTTGTGGCAAATTTTTCCCCCCTAATGATTGTTCTTTTCTATACTAAATCATGCCAAACACTAGAGGAAGATAGGCCCAAACTCTCGAGGAGAAACCTAAAATTCATGAGCGCCGGGATGCTCTTATTATGCTTGCCCAAATGGTGGCCAACCAAGTACAACAAGGGGCCCAAGCCCCTCATGCTACTACCTTAGGAGCTAGGGTAAGATACTTCATGAGGATGAATCCTCCAGTTTATAGTGGTTCAAAGGTAGGTGAAGATCCACAAGAGTCCATTTATGAGGTCTACTTAATCTTGAATATCATGGGTGTTGGGCCAAATGAAAAGGCAGAGTGGGTTGCGTACCAACTCAAAGGGGTAGCCCAAATTTGATATGGCAATGGAAGGGTGAGAAAGGGGTTGGTAATATGGTGTTTTGGGAAGAGTTCAAATTAGCCTTCCTTAATCGATTTTTCAACTCTTGAGCTTAGAGAAGCGAAGTTGGTAGAGCTTATGAACTTGAAACTAGGTGGTATGAGTGTGAACAAGTATGTCATCAAGTTTAAATAACTTTCAAAGTATGCTCCCCATTTTGTGGCTGATCCTAGATCTAGGATGAATAAGTTCGTGACGGGGGTCTCCAACTTGGTAAGTGAAGAATGCCTGTCCGCCATGCTAATTAGCGACATGGACTTGTCTTGGTTGATGACCCATTTCGAGCAAATGCAAGAGGAGAAATTAAGGAAGAGAAGTGGGCATGAGGCCAAGAGGGCCTGATTTGAAGGTAAATTCCAAAAGGGTGCTAAATTTCGTCAAGCCCAATGACTTCCCTAGGGCTCAACGTGTTGGTAGGATTGCTCATATTGATGTGTTTCCTAAATGTGGAAGGATACATGGAGGCCTATGTTTGAAGGGTTCTAATGGATGCTATGAATGTGGGGAGCTTGGTCACAAGAAGGTAGATTATCCAAGAAATCGTGGCAAGGTCTGGGGTTGTACTGCGGTCCCATTAGGTAGAGGTGGTCCTCAAGGTGGTGCCCCAAGGCACCATCGACTTTATGCTCTACATGGAAGTCAAGGGGTTGGTGAGGTCCCCGATGTCATCACTGGTATGTTGAAAATCTTTAACTTTGATGTGTATACTTCGATTGATCTGGGTGTCACTCTTTCCTTTGTTACCCCTCTTGTTGCTAAAAGGTTCCATGTTGTCCCCGAGTTGTTGCATGAATCATATGAAATGTCTACTCATATTGGTATCTCTATTGTTACTAAGGAAGTTTATAGAAGTTGTCCTATTTGCATTTTGCATAAGTTCTTGCCTTGTGATCTTGTTGAATTAGACACGGTAGACTTTGATATCATTCTTGGGATGGACTGGTTGCATGCCTACTATGCTTCTATTGATTGTAAAACCCATAGGGTCAAATTTCAATTTCCTAATGAACCTATCCCTAAGTGGGAAAGTCAAGAAATGGTGGTCAACGGTAGATTCATTTCATGCATTAAAGCCCATAAGTTGATTTGTAGGGGGTGTTTGTATCATCTTGTGAGGGTTGAGATGTGGAGTCTAAAGTCCCTACAATTGAGTCGGTCCTCATTGTAAATGAGTTCCTTGATGTCATCCTAAATGACCTTCCCGATGTCTCTCCTGAAAGAGAGATAGAGTTTTGCATAGATCTCCTTCCCGACACTCAACCTATCTCCGTTCCCCTTGTCGTATGGCCCCGGCGAAGTTGAAGCAGTTAAAGGAGATATTGAAAGATTTGTTGGAGAAGGGATTTATTAGGCCTACCCAATCCCCTTGGGGTGCTCCGGTGTTGTTTGTGAAACAAAAGGATGGGTCACTTAGAATGTGCATTGATTATCGGCAACTCAATAGGGTCACTATAAAGAATAGATATCCTCTTCCAAGAATTGATGACTAGTTTGACTGATTGCATGGGGCTACCTTCTTCTCTAAGATTGATCTTCGGTCCATGTATTATCAAATGAGGGTGAGAGAGTGTGATATTCCCAAGACGACCTTCTGAACTAGATATGGGCATCATGAGTTTGTTGTGATATCATTTGGGTTGACTAATGCATCGGCTATCTTCATGGACCTAATAAATAGAGTCTTCAAACCTTTCCTTGATTCCTTTGTTGTGGTCTTCATTGATGATATTTTGATCTACTCACATAGTAGGGAGGAGCATATGGGTCATTTGAGGGTTGTGTTGCAAAGGTTGAGGGAGGAGAGATTGTATGTTAAATATGATAAGTGTGAATGTTGGTTTAAGGAGGTTGCATTCTTGGGTCATGTGGTGTCGGGAGATGGTATAAAGGTGGATCCTAAGAAAACCGATGTGATTAGAAATTGGCCTAGGCCATTGACTCCATTGGATATTAACAGCTTCTTGGGTCTTGCAGGTTACTAGAGAAGATTTGTGAATGGGATCTCCTCCATTGATTCCCCTATGACCAAATTGACTCAAAAGAAGGTTAAGTTTGCGTGGACCGGTGAATGTGAGAGATGCTTCCATACATTGAAGGATAGGCTTGTGTCCGCTCCTATATTGTCGCTATTGGATGGGCTTGAGGGTTTTGTAGTGTATTGTGATGCATCTAGAGTTGGTTTTGGTTGTATGCTTATTCCGAATGGTAAGGTCATAGCTTATGCTTCTAGACATCTCAAGGTGCGTGAAAGGAATTACCCTACCCATGATCTAGAGTTAGCCGTCGTTGTGTTTGCATTAAAGATTTGGCATCATTACTTTTATGGAGTGCATGTGGATGTCTTCACCAATCATAAGAGCCTCCAATATGTCTTCACTCAAAAAGATCTCGACTTGAGAAGATGGCTAGAACTTCTCAAAGGTCATGACATGAGTGTGCATTATCATCCAAGAAGGGCGAATGCGGTGGCGGATGATTTGAGTCGGGTGTCCATAGGTAGCCTAGTGCATGTTGATGGTGCTAATAAGGAAATAGCTAGGGAGGTGCATAGATTGGCTAGATTAAGGGTTAGGTTGGAAGAAGTGGGTGATGGTGTTTGTTGTTGTTGATGGGTCTAAGTCTCGTTGGTTGATGAGGTCATAGCAAAACAAGAACTTGATTGTTCCTTGCTTGAATTGAAGGCCTTGGTCAAAGAAGACAAAGTAGAGATTTTCTCCCAAAAGGGAGATGGTGCCCTTAGGTACCAAGGTAGGTTGTGTGTGCCTTTGTGTTGATGGTTTGAGGGAGAAGATTCTTGATGAGGCCCATAATGCTTCTTATTCCATTCACCCAGTTCCACCAAAATGTATAGAGACTTGAGAGATGTGTATTCGTGGGGAGGTATGAAGAGGGATATTGCCAAATTCTTTTCCAGTTGCCATAGCTAGCAACAAGTCAAAGCCAAACATCAAAGGTCGGGTGGCCTTATCCAAGACATAGAGATTGCCTCTTGGAAGTGGGAGGTGATTAATACGGATTTTGTGGTTGTGTTGCCCAAGACTAGAAAAGGTTTTGATTCCATTTGGGTGGTGGTTGATAGGATGACAAATTCAATTCACTTTCTACAGATTAAGACTACATATGGGGCGGAAGAGTATGCAAGGTTGTACATCCATGAGTTAGTAAGGTTGCATGGGATTCCTTTGTCCATCATATCGGATCATGGTTCACAATTCACTTCACACTTTTGGAGGTTTGTTCAAAGGGGTCTTGGTACCGAATTTCACCTTAGTACGGCCTTCCACCCTCAAATAGATGGCCAAGACGAAAGAACCATTCAAACCCTTGAAGATATGCTTAGGGCATGTGTATTGGAGTTGAGGGGTAGTTGGGATGACCATCTTCCTTTGATTGAATTCGCATACAACAATAGCTATCACTCTAGAATCGGTATGGCTCCATTTGAGGCTTTTTATGGGAGACGTTGTAGATCACCGGTGGGTTGGTTTGAGGTTGGAGAGGAGGCTTTATTGGGGCTAGATCTAGTTATAGATGCTATTGAGAAGGTTAAGATGATTAGGGAAAGGTTGAGGACAGCCCAAAGTCGTCAAAAATCTTATGTCGATGTAAGAAGGAAAGACCTAGAATTCCAAGTGGGTGATTGGGTTTATTTGAAAGTTTCTCCAATGAAAGGTGTGGTCTATTTTGGTAAAAAAGGGAAGCTGAGTCCAAGGTATGTTGGTCCTTATGAGGTGATAGAGAGGGTTGGCAAGGTAGCTTATGAGTTGAAGTTTCCTAGAGAAATGAATTTGGTTCACCCGGTATTTCATACCTCTATTTTGAGAAAATGTGTTGGTGATCCTAATGTCATTGTGCCACTTGATGTTGTGGGTGTTGTTGAGGATAACTTTACTTATGAGGAGGTTCCGGTTTAGATCTTGGATAGGCAAGTAAAGAGATTGACGAACAAAGAGGTGGTATCCGTTAAGGTCCTTTTGAGGAACCAACAAGTTGAAAGTGCTACACGGGAGGCCGAAGGGGACATGCAAAGGCGGTATCCTTATCTTTTCTACTACACTCAAGCCTAAAATGCTAATTCTAAGTTCGCCAAGTGATTTCAAGTCTTATGTTTCAGCCCCAAATTCATTCATATGCATTCATATTTAAGTTGGTAAACTTAAGATGATTTTACACTTATGTTGAGATTTTGGAAAAAATGGTGTTTTACATGTTTTGTTGCATTCTTGTTAGGGTTGACTTGTTGATGATCACTCTTGTCTTGTATGTCTCTTGTACATTCGGGGATGAATGTTACCAAGGGGGAGATATTATAACGACCCCAAAAAGTTCCCAAAAACTTGCCTCAAAATGCCCAAAAATTTAATTTTTATATATCTCAAAATCCATGCGCGATATCGAAAATCTGACTTCATATTCTTTTACAGGGGGTCAAAATTAGGGGTAAAGGGTCTAATCTCGATTTTCGAGCAATCGAATCACAATTTCAATTTACCAAAATTTTAATTTCCAGAGACGATCCATGATAGCACCGCGAAATACAACTGTCGCGGACATGTGTTACTTTGGCCTCCGCGATAGGTCTGCATCGCGGACCTGTGTATTTTGTTGCCAGTGCTTCTTATCTCAGTCCAAGGCTTTTGAGTCTTGGGCCTAAGTGTTCCCAAACGTGTTTTTACCTATACTTAGCCTTATTTCACCCTCATATCATCCATAAACATTCCCCAATATCGTCGCAAACCCTTAGACTCATACTTCACCCTAAATTCAAGTCCCCAAAACTCACGACCAATCTTAATGATTTCTTCAAGGTTCTTCTTCAAGCATCAAGTCTCCATCTCCAATTTTCACCAAGTTCATCCCCAAGCTAAGGTATGTGAGTTTCGTTCATTAGTTAAGCTAAGGTATGTGAGTTTCGTTCATTGGTTCCTTTTACCCATGATACCCAAGCCTCCTTTTACTCAAATTACATGATTTAAAGTTGATTTACAAATGGGTCTTGATTATTATGAAATTCACTGCACACTATGTTAAAGCTATCTAAAGTTGTGACTGTTTTGCTATGTTTTGAACTATAAATCTTGGATCTATTATAAGATTTGATGAGGGGGTTTGATATATATGTCTTGAGGGTGTTGGAAAGTGTTGATTTATGGTTTTACAATGGATTTTCTTGCATGATTTCATATCTAAGTATGTAGGATGCAATGCATGGTTTTACACTACCATTTCACACCCTTTAAGTGTTTGATAGAGTTCCCGGATGTGGTTTCTTAAGGAATTAAAAGTCCAAAGCATGAGATATGATATGAAAGATGTTATGATGATGAAATGAGCTTATGTACATTATATACTCTATATAAAGTATTGCATTAGACTATACCCGATCCGAGGACACAAGAGTCAGGGTAACCATATTGGGGGTTTATACTCATCAACAATGCGAGGGGTTTATACTTAGGAATCGTGTTGGTAAAGTGTGGTTACGAGGGGTTTATACTTAGGAACCGTGTTGGTAAAGTGTGGTTATGATCAACCATGTGAGGGGTTTATTCCACACAACCACCAAGGGGTTTATACCTTGAAAAGCTAGCTTTATCTCTTCTACACATATTATATCCTATATGAGCATGAGTTACTTAAGGATGTTTTTCTTAAGCATTGATTATACATGCCATATTGTATATTATGTCTATTTCTTATACATTTTGATAATGATGTCTATCTATTATTGCATTGCATCCTACATAGTATATTCAAACCTACTAACGCATACTCTATACCTACATGAGGTCACCATGTAAGAACTGGTGCCCAAGTTGATCATCCTCCACCACATGGCTAGTTAGGCACTGTTCAAGCTAGTTGGTGAGCCCTCCACTTCGGGGACCTAGTCTATGTTTCTTCTATTATGTATTGAGACGCTCATCTTAATCTTTTATTTTGACTATGATGGTGAGCCCGATTACTTTGTCTTGGCCCCCGCTCTTATCTATGTATTAGAGACGTTTGTTGGATATGTTAAGCATCTATGATATAAGTATAACTCTTGTATTTTGACCATGATATTGTGCAAGCTTTTCCCTTAGCCTACATTCTTTTATCTTTGACGCTTGATTTATTGCTTCCGCGACCAAGGATGTGTGATGATGCTTTATGGGGCTTGCTTGGGGTCCCTTCGTGTTCCCCTTGTACTGTGTCATGTCTAGTCCCTAGGCTTGGTCCTGACATTAGGATATTGGACAGACAAGTGAAGATATTGAGGAACAAAGATGTGGCAGACATCAAGGTCCTTTGGATGAACCAACAAGTCAAAAGTGCCACATGGGAAGCCGAGGCAGACATGAGAAAGTGATATCCCTATCTCTTCCACTATACTTAAGCCTAAGGTACTAATTTATGTCCCCTATATGATTTCAAGTCTTAAGTTTCAGCCCTTATGTCATTTTGCATGCATTAATATTTATATTAACAAGTTTATGGTGATTTTTGACATTCATGTTGAGATTTTTGAAATGAGGTTTAAGTGCATTTGTTACATTCATGTCAGGATGAAAATTGTTACATTCATGTCAGGATGAAAATCTTCATGATTACATCTCTTATATATGCTTCTTTGGTATTTGGGATTGCATGTTTCCAAGGGGGAGATATAAAAACACCCCAAAACTGCCCAAAAGTGTGCCTCGAAAATGCCCATAATCATAATTTCCATATATCTCAAAATCTGTGCGTGATTTTAAAAATCTAACTTCATATTCTTGATCAAGGGGCAAAATAGAGTAGGAAACGGGTAGAACCCCGATTTTAGAGGACCCATAGCGAATATTAATTTCACAAAATTACGAATTCCAATGGAGATCCGCGTTTTGGCCGCGACGTGCCAGGGGCTTGGATCAGTATTAATTTTTGCTGAAAATTCTATTTCGGCTCAAGGGCCTTGGGTTCACATCGGAATTCCTACTTATGCAAGAAAACACCTATACTTTGGCATTTTTCAACTCTATATCACTCAAGACCCTCTCAAGACCCTCTTAAATACTTAATAAAATATTTCATCCAAATTCAAGTGTCTCAAACTCAATTTCGGATCACAAGAACTCCATTCAAGCGTCAAGTCTCCTTTAAGTCTACATCAAGAAATCTCCAAATTTAGGTTTGTGTGTTTCACCCATTGGGTCCTTTCACCCATTGAACCCAATCTTCCTATTTTATGAAAATTACATGTTTTCAAGTTGTATTAACTATGGGTATCTTCTATTATGGAACTAACCATGAAATATGTTGGGGTTTTATGAAATGTTGATTAAATATGAATGTCTATCTATCTCAAGCTTATACTATGACTTGGTTTTGTCTATTGAGACTCTGTATGTTTTGAGCTATGAAACTATGATCTATTATGATATTTGATGATGCATTTCAAGGTATCTTACATGAGGGTTTTACAATATATTATGAGTTGATTTACATTGAGTTTTCTCATATTATTTCACTCTCAATCGCATGATTTTGAACTAGTATTGCGCACCCACTAAGTGTTTGATAAAATGTCGTTCCAAGGATTCTTAAAGTTATTGATGATCTATTGTATGGTTTATGAGTCAAGTGAATTTATAATGATTTTGGACATTCAAAAGATGTATTGAATTCATGAAAATTTCTATGATGTTGTAATGTTGGATTAAGCCCTTTTATAAGATTTTACCTCTTGTGAGCCTTTGGTGTTGATGCAACAATAATGTTTAATGATGATCTATTATAATGTTTTAAAGTTAGGCTCACTATTAGAGGACGAAGATGTTTTAGAGATACTCATGTTATGATTCTATGTTCATTACAAGTTACTAAAGATATGGTTACATTAATTATTCCGTGGGATTAGGCTTAACACCAACGGAGAGGGGATGCTCTCTTTCCTTAAACTATGTGCCAACATAGGAGTATATTTTACCCTTGTCTTACAAGTGGATCCATTTAGTGCACTCTTTCTTGAGATTCTTCCCGAATGGTTCATGTTCCTGTAAGGCAAAGTTTCTTATGAAATCCTTTCTAAAATGGGTCATGTTCCCATGAGGGTTACTTCATACGAAATGGGTAGGTTTCCGTAAGGTGAAGTATGGTTTATCTTGGCAAGTAGACCACTTCTTTACCAATGAGGGGTAATACTTGGGATTCCATGTTGTAGCTCGCTCTATCTTATTCTTTGTCAGTTGAGGTCTCTTCCCATATATGTATCATAATTTATGTAAGTTGAATATTTATAAACATGTTTTACTTCAAGCATTAATCATGCATGCCATATTGAGATTATGCTTATCTATTGCCTATTACTATGCATTTTGAATATATTGGGATATGTCTTGTTGCATTGCATCCTACAGACTTAGCACATACAAATGTACTAATGCATACTTTTACCGATATCACCATATAGGGACCGAAGCTCTTCTTGATCATCCTCCAAGGGGCTAGTGAAATTCTACGAAAATAAGCTTTGGTGAGTCCTCAAGTTCGAGGAAACTACCTACTTAATCTTGTTATTTCTAAGACTTCTTTATGTTGAATATTTGACGTTATGAGGGTGAGCCCGAAAAGTGTCGTGACCCCCGCTCCATTCTATGTTTAGAGGTGTTGTTGGAATATTATGATGTATTTATGTTATAAGCTTGACTCCTTATGCTCGAATAATTATCAAAGACTTTCTCTTAGTCCCGTTTCCATTTTTATATTATCTCTTGTTGTTGTTCGTTTTGCTTCCGTGACCAAGGATGTGTGGTTGATATGATTAGAGGCTTGTTTGGGTCCCTTCGGGTTCCTATTCATCGTGTCATGTCTAGGCCCTAGGCTTGGGTTGTGATATGACCATCCTCATTTGGTGGTCCTTAAGTTTCGAGTTACTCTTATTGATTGTTACTTATAATTCTAATAATATGTTTTAAATATTCCATGGGGTGATTGATCACTTAGAGGACTAGAGATTTTGGACTCATTTTGTTGGTTGAGGCATGACCCTTTAAAGTTAAATCTCAACGTCCCCAACTATATGCTACCAGAGGTGTCTTTGTAGGCTAGGCTAGCGAATCCACATAGGCCTAAATATTATGAGAGATGAAATTGCAAAGTTACTAAGTTTTGGATATCTACCTTGGCATGTAGATTCCCTTTTTCCCAATGGAAGGAGTGCGTAGGCTTTTTCTAATGAAAGGAGTTCATTGGATTCCATGTAGTAGCTCACATGGTCTTATTTTTGATTATGGTCTATTCCCACCAGCTTTATGATCATATGTTATATTTTCTGTATGTCCTTTTTTATGCACTGTTCATTTTGATCTTGAGTTATATTCCTTGTGCATGCTTAAGCTTACTTTATATATTTTTTATCATATGTAATTTCTATGTTATGTTTCATAATGCTGGCATTACAGTTTCTTTAATGCATTTCATCTTACATACATAGTATATTCAAATATACTAATACATATTTTTCCTCCACGATTTAACCATGTAGAGACAGGCAAGCCTTCATCGGCTCGGAGCTAGAACTCAACATCCAAGAATAGCATGTCGACTTGTGGTGATCCTATAGTTCGGGGCTCCTCCACTTTTTCATTCTATCTTGTATCTTTGATTTGATATAAGAAAATGTATTTGTCGACCTTCTGAGGCATTTACCTTCTATGTTGCACTATTTTAAACTTCTTTCTATTTGATGGAGATCGATCGATACTAGTCCTGTCTGCTTATTTTGTAGTTGGTATGCATATGGACGAACAAGATGATTGTAATATTTGCGCTACTTTTTAATGTTTTCATAGTCAAATTCTCCTTAGTCCTTTTCCTTAAGATTTTCCATAATTTATTTTCATTAAATAACTAACAAATGCTTAAGATGCTTGAGATAGCTTCGGTGAGGTGCCTTTGAGTACCTCATTCACTGTGTGACAACTAGGCCCTTAGGTCGGATCATTACAGTTAAGGTACTAAAGTATGTTTTGCTGCTAAGTTCAAGAAGGTTTTTATGTATTTATTCAAATCCTAATTTGATCATATTTGAAATTAATAAAATAGTGAGAAAATAGGTTTGGCGCCATGGATGAAAGGTACCCATAAATGAAAATCTACATACCATGCTGAGAATTAAAGGATTGAAGTTGAACTTGGCTTCAAAATGAGAGTTCTTCGATGAATTCTTCACTTGAGCTTGAGAGGAGATTTGAGAGTGATTTGGAGAGGTAAATTTGAGTCTAAGAGTTTGAAGTGTAACTGAGAGGCTATAGAAAGGTTAGGGTAACATAAGAAAGGTAATTTAGTCTAGAAATCATCCAACAAGAAGTCTAGGGATTAGGAAAAAGACCCAAATGCCCTTACAAATAAAATTTTAAAACAAGATGAACCTATGTACGAGGGCACCAGCATGACCTATGGTGGGTCCCTTGAAAAGAAAGGTGGCCTAGAAAGGGTCTGATGTTGCTCAACTACTCAAGGGAAGTAAGGACGGTTTTCATCAGCATAATAACCCAACTTCGAGGTTTGTGGTCAAATCCCACAGGGAATCATGGTTCACAAATTGAAGTGGTTCATTGGATTCAGAAATTATAGGATCTGGGGGAGGGGGGTTGCAATAATTAAAGTCAGGATTCAACTACACAATATCTAAATAACAAATTGATCAAAAAATTAGGAAAGATGTTAGAGATGTGCGAATATGGGAATCGATCTGCCAGCTGGATCTAAATATTTGACTAATTGGGTTAATAATAAGTGAATAGGCTAGTTACTATCTCATCGACTTCATGTCATGGTTCCTATCTCATCGCTTTCGTGTCATACAATACAGTGATTCGCAAAAGTTCCTACCTCATCACCTTCATGTCATGGATTTTGGGACTTTGAGTACTGATTCTTTATATGGTCTCTTGAGCCATTCGGCGGTGTGCCAAATACGTTTGATGACATTGATTCTAACCACTTTCATGACTTAGGCTTGAACCTTAGTTGCTAAAATAATAGCGGTCTCTCTGAATGTACGGCGGATCGCCGAATATGTAGGCGATACTGCTTTTCTTTGCCTTTTTGACAGTTCTTCTCCCTTTCAAAGATTTATCAAGTATTGACCATTTGTGCACTTCTAATTCCATTTCCTAACATAACAAATGCATATTCCTCAGAGATTGGAAATAATAGCATGCTAAGGACAATGTTTCTTTTCAAACTGGCCCCAAAATGAGTTCAAAATATGGACTCATCAACACCCCCAACTTAATCTTTTGTTTGCCCTCAAGCAAATCAAACATCAATTCATTCAATTTCATAGCTTGCAAATAGGGTCACAGAGAGGACCACATATATTTCCACCTTTTTCACCCCCTTTTGAACTTCCACAAACCACTTACTTAATTTTGAAGCCTCAAGAGATGTCCAAAGAGTAATCAAAACACAGTATGATCATAATTACTCAAGTAGCTGCTGATCACTGCCTAAAGGCATTATTATTTGCCCTCATACTAAAGATAATCCTGAACACACAAGATTATAACATTATTTTCAAAGGATCTCTTCAACTCTCACTCTTCCAATTGAGATATAGCTTGTAAGCTTCTATCCATAGGCTTGCCCTTATTCTCAATAGGAGTTCACTTGACTTTCATCCACACTAATATCCGAAACGACTTTCTTGGGACTGTAATGTAGGGTAAGGTTGTGTAGGATTGCATATGGATAGTAGTGTCTCATCTACCCTTAAACTATACACATTCTTTTCATGCTCAAATGTCCTTTGGGTCCTCTTCCTTTCTTCTCGGTTTCACATCTCTTTTGCCTTTGATTTATCATCCTAAATGTCTCCTCCTTTTGCACATTTTTTCACATTTTTTGAGGGTTGTCTCTTTGAATCAACTCTTTTTTGTTCAACATTTTCCTTTTTTTTATTTAACTTCTATGACTCCTCACTTTTCTTTCTTTCTCCTTTACCTTTCGTCGACTCTTTCATGGGATACACCCCTTCTTTCTACTAACACCCCCAATTTGGCCTTTCCCCATCACTTAGCTTATTTCAAGCTCAAGGAGGGATCATTAAGGAAGAAAAAGGAATTGTCTTTCACAGATATGAGTCAAGGTTATATGGTTACCAAAGAAAGGATCAAGGCTCAAAGTGCTTCACTAGATACTTAAATTGTAATGGATGTCAATACAGTCAAAATGGACTCAATGGAACCAAAAAATGCCTAAGGTTCTTTCCAAATCCATAATCAGCCATGTTACTCCTCAAAACAAATTGGGCAAGTCCCACAATGGCAAAATGGATTCGTATTTAAATAATTGCAACACACTTACAATTGTTGATCATCACTGATCTAAGGTCAATCAGTGACACAGTCGACTCAAGATGCATCAAATCCATGAATAGACTGATTTATCAAGAAAAGGACTAATTAGTGAGAGACTACATGCTCGTCATCCATGGAACAATCTAATTCAATGATATGGATCATCGATGCTCGGATTGCTAAGGACTAGAAACACAATATTAGCATTTTAATGACTTTTCATATATGAATGGAGTTTACCACAATTTAAGGACATTATTTACAATCCTTCATCTATTCAGCTTAAAAAGGAAAAAAGTCAAAAAATTGCAAAACAAATACTACTCTATTATAATCCAATTAAAATTTATTTACAACACAAAAAATTAAAGTTATCTCAACATTCATCCACAAAATCAAAATAAACACCATTGTCTCATCCAACTCATAGCAAAAATATAAAGTAATTATTATTCACAAAGATAGGGAACTCCACTTCTCACCTCTCCTAAAAAACACATTTCTTCAGTGCAAGGGACAATAGAACTCAAGCATAAAAGTAAGAAATGTATCCCCTTGGTCCGAATCAATCCTATTTTGGTGATGGTAGAGCTAAAGAAGTATTCATGAGGGCATCAATGGCCTCGCCTTCCGGTGCACTCTTAAGATCAACCAAAGGCCTTACAAGCTCAAGCTCACATACACCGGATGATCCTATCACAGACTTGTCTAGAAGAGATGTTTCTTTCACAATGTCCATGATTTGGCCTTCCACCCATGCAAGGTACTCGTAGTCCTCTTGGCTTGATTCTTCTCCCACTACTTCTTCATCAGTCTCTGGGATGCTTTCCCTCTTGGTTTCTTCACTGTCTTCATCCGAAACATTCACATTCAACTCATCATCGGAAACAACAGTCATATCCACTTTGAGTGGATCTTTTAGACCATCAAATAAAGTGCTCAAATTTGTGGATGGGAGGGATGCCACCTCCTTCTTCAACGCAGCAAAATTGACTTTTATATCCAATAAGTTGGCATTTCTACCACCTACCTTCTCGATAGCTTCCACCCTATCCTTCAAGTTGTCCAACTCCTTCCCATGGTCATCAATCATTGTTTCAAAACTATCTATCCTTAGTTTGTGTGCCTCTATCAATTCCCACTGCTTGGCTTCATCCTCAATATATGGCATCAAAGCTTTGGCTATGGCCACCTGAACTAGCTAAGGCACATATGACTCAACCCTAGTGGCACAAAGATCGGCTACCTTGGCCAGTTAGCCAAAGGATTAAATAGCAGCCTTAGTGAGCAGTTGTTGGTATCTTTAGCCTATGCCTCACCAATAGGAGTAGGAGCAAAAGATGAATGTAAAGTGGAGGAAGAAGAAGTTATACTTGTCTCGAGGCTTAGCTTTGCAGCCCTAGACTCGAGGGCCTCAACATAAACCACTGGTATTTTGTCAATCAGCTTCTTCCTTCCCCTGTCTTCCTCGTTCCTTAGAAATTCAGTCTCAATCATTTGGATGTCAGTAGATACCAATGTAATCACCTCTACATCAATTTTCTTGTTTCTAGGCACCTCAACTTGCTTACACAGGGTTGTAATGAGGCTTGGGAATGACAATGAGGTTTGCTCTTGTTTTTGCCTAGTGATGATCTTCCAAGCGATGCTTGACCCAAGAATTAACTCTTTTCCATCCATAATGCTACCAACCAACATAGCTTTGGCATGTCGAAGTATTGACTCATTTTGAGTAGGCATCAAATTGTTGGTAATGAATCTGAACCAAAACCATGCTAGCATGTTCATCTCCTTATTCTCAATGATTGCTCCCTCCTCTAACCATGAAGGAGCTAGAATTTTACTTAATGGGGCTAACCATGCTTCGATATCCTCAAGTACCTTGAGCTATATTAAATCTTTCAGTTAGCTCTGGCTCTAAAATGTGCAACCCATAACATCATTGATTTTGGCTTCACCACATGGGACTTGCACACCCCTAATCGCTATAGGATCAAGAGGTTTGAGTGTTATCTTCACCCTGCTCTTGCCTTTAAGGATGGCTTTAGCATAGGATTCATAGAACACCCTGACTAGGCTAGGCATATATGGATCCTGAGATTTTGTGAATGTCGGAAGTTGTGGAATTTAAGGACTTCCCAATACTCTGGGTATCGATCAATTAACCCATATGTTGACAATTACTTTTCTTCTAGAATAGTTTTGTGCCCCTCTACCTTAGCCTATTTAGATGTCTAAGGGCTATTGTCTCATGAATTCTTTGTGATTTTTGTGGTAGAGGGTCATGAAGGGCTTTAGGTCTAGCCTCACTTTGATGCCTTTTAGTACTTGGCTCTAAAGTAGGCTTCTTTGTTGAAGTTTTGGACCCCACATCCTCTTCTTCTGAGCTGTTCCAAGTCACACGGATGGGTCCTTCCTCATCATTGTCAGAGTCCTGGAGATTAGCCACCTTTCTTTCACCTTTCTCTTGAACCTCCCTATGAGGTCTCTAAGATCTTTATTCTGCTTGGTCGGGGCTATAAAAACTCTCTGAGCTTCCTTGACTCTACCTCAAGTAACAGTTTCCTTGGCTTTTCCCATTTCTGTATAACAAGCTCCAAACATGGTGTGAGTATCACTCATAAGGAAATTAAGTTCAATCATCTAAGCACAATAGAATCATTTTGAGTTGATAGGTCTATTTGATCAAGAATCATGTTCGGCGATTTTTCGAAATTGTTCAGCGGTGAAATAGATCGTCATCTTTTTTATAGTTTTTAGAATTCAGGTCACTACTACTTTCTGTGATGATGGTTCAACTTCGGGGGTAGTAGAGATCTTCACCAAAATTTCAGACCTCAATAAAAACCAACAATAAGACAAGGCCGTGTGTGCGACCCTTTGGTGCATCATCAAATCCAATTCGGAAAAAGGTCGTGTCTGCGACCCTTTGGTGCATCATCAAATCTAATTCGGAAATTAAAATAACCGTTTCTTAAGATAACTAGCATGGCCAATACACATGCATTCAAAATTTGATCACTTTCCAAGAAAACAATAGGGATAATCACACACTAACTCGCATTTAATAACCAATACGTGCTTATTCGTTCATTCCATCATAGGTCAAGTTCACTTTACTCAAAAGGTTTGGGGTTACTCAGACTTTACCCATAGCCCAAAATAGATATAAATACAACAACCACGCATATTCACCCATGTAATCTCATGATGATGATGCTATCTCAGGTTAAATCATCCAATTGGCTATCAAAGGCAAAATTGAGACAATACCAACTAACATTCAATTTTTGGGCAGCAAACCAATCACATTTAGCACTACCCCATAGCATACATACGAACAATTTCAAGCTATTCTGAATGAATAAAAAACCCAATCAAATCACACATACTTATCGCATGTGGTTTTAAACTGATCACAATGTCTCACCCACATGATTTCTATATATGTTTTGTCACAAAACATGATTATCAACTCACAAAAACCTTGATCACACTCTTCACTACAAGGGAATTCACACCACAAAAGAAATTAAACTTAAGGGCCAAAAACATACCTCATTGATGATAAATAGATCAAAGAGAACCTTGTATTAGCTTTTGTTGATGAACTTTCTTCACTCCAATAGGGAATTTTTCAAGTAAAACACTAAAGGGAAGTGTTAACTTGTGAAGGAAGTGAAAAGGAGTGAATATTAAAAGTCAAAAAGGCCAAGGCATTTAAAAATCCCTTAACAACTCAGTTATGTGTGAGGAGTCCGCGACATCGACTCTCCCTGCCAAACACGCTCGGTGGTATGCCGATTCTACTAAGACTGCCAATTTTAATAGAATTCAAACCATAGGGCAGTGGCTTCTTTACATCACTCAACTATTTCAATGATCTACCAAATTGCAACAAAGATCACTGAATTTTGTAGTACCTCAATAGTCTTTAAATGACTCTAAAGGCGGTCAAACTCGCAATCGCCATCTCACTTCAGTGATTCACCTATCAGATCCATTATGTCGCCCCTTTTATCCTTCATATAGAATTCTCCCTTTTTGAACCTACACAAATCAACATCCATTATTCAAAGTAAAAATTTACCTAACTATCTTAGGTTCCCTCCCTAGCAGTACTGTAGTTAATGTTGTGGCACTGATAGCCCTTCAATCCCCTCAAGTCACCCATGAACGGTTGATTAGTGATATCACTTAGAGTTCTTTCACCTTTTTAAGAGTTTTGCAGATGTTGAATACTACCACATCATCATTTACCCTAAACCTCAGATTACCTCTTTCTACATCCATAACTACCTTTTTGGTGGCTAAGAACAACCTTCCCAAGATAATCGGCACATCTGTGTTCACCTCATAATCCACGATCACAAAGTCAGCTAGAAGAATGAATGTGTCTACCTTCATCAACAAATAATGAATAATCCCCACCATTATTTTAATGGACCAATCAGCGATAAGCAAATGTATTGTGGTTGGAGAAAGAGTTTCTAACCCTAATTCCTTGAATATAGATAAGGGCATAAGATTTATGCTTGAGCCTAAATCATATAATGCCTTTTTGAACATGTAAGCTCCAATGGTGCAAGGTATTGTGAATACACCAGGGTCTTCTTTCTTCACAACTAAAGCTTTTGTCATGATAACACTGCAATGGTGAGACACCTCGATTGTCTCACACTCAAGGGTCTATTTCTTTGACATCAATTCTTTCATAAATTTCACATATCCTAGCATTTTAGTAAGTGACTCACCAAGGGAAAATTTATGGATAGAGAATTGAACAAAGAAAGAAATTTTAGAAATTTTGCGTTCTCCTTGTTCTTTTTCAATCGCTGATGGAATGGAGGATAAATCTTGACTTGAGGTGTTTTTAACCTCGCAAGTGAACTTGAATTTTTGGGGACTGTTTTCTTGACATTCACAACATAATCTCTAGCCTTCTCTTGTTCGTCACTCTCGGGATTGCCAAGAGCATCACCAATTCTATCATTAGCTACACTCTCCTCAATTTCAATGTTCACTGTACCCTCAGTTTCTCCCACTTCATTCTGGCCTTCTTCAACAATAAGTGAGGGCTTAGCACCTTCCATTATCCATCACCTAGGGGTACTAATGGCTAAACATTTTTTGTCAGTGCCCATTGGCAACCGTGTCACTAGGCAATCTACCTTTTGGTCGCTAATTGAGATTAGCCAATATATTTCCAAGTTTACTTTCCAAGTTCTTGATAGAAGCTGAATATGACATTACTGTTTGAATCAACTGTGAAAAGTTAGACTTCATCTCTTTCAACACTTTGTCGGAGGCTTCCACCTTGTTCAAGTTTCAGGTTAGCATATCTTCAGTCCGAAGATTCTCTAGATTCACCACAGGGTCAACAGCTTTCACCCTATCGTTGTTGGAACATACCTATCTCCAAGCCCATCATGGTTTCTCCAACCCCCAGCTTGAGGTTGGTCAGGCCATCTACCATTATTATTTCAACAATGATTCCTAGGTAGCTTTGGAAAAGTAGATCAAGGACCCACCATTTGGTAGCCTATATAATGCACCTCCTCATTGTAAGCACCTTCAAATGGTGCACTATCAAACATCACATCGCTAGCAACTCCTACAACATTTACACTTTCATAATTTCCTCCCATAACATGCTTAGTCAAGAGGTCAAGCTGAGTTAGCATCTTAGCCATTTTTTCATCCCTCTCTTGATCTTTAGTGAGCTACTCCTTGGATTGACCCTTGTGACCTGAAGGTATGAGATCACCCCTTGTGTACTATGCTTGTTTGATTCTTGCCATGCCATCTAGGAGGTCATAAGCTTTTGGGAACATTTGTGTTATTAGTCCTCCTCGCACTAACTGATCAACTACACTTTTGTTAACTGTATCGAGGCATACATAGAAGTATTGCAATAGAATATGGTTCGAAACTCCATGATTAGAGCATTTATATAAGAGCTTCCAAAATTGAAGCTATGTCTCATGCAATGGCTTACCTTCAATATGTTTGAAGTTCTTAATACTCTTTATCAGCTTTATCATCTTCGAGGGAGGAAACATCTTTTGAGGGATACATTTTACAATTCCACACATGCAGTGATAGAATCACGAGGCAACACAACTAGCCACCTCACAACCTCTCCAGTGATAGAGAATGAAAACAACCTCAGTCTAATGGCTTCTTGGCTAACTCCCCTAAAATAGGATCAGAGATAGACAATAACAACATTTCTGAGGTATTCATGAGAATCCTTGTGGCAATAACAACATTTCTGAGGTATTCATGAGAATCCTTGTGGCTATGTTCTCCAACAATCCATTCAGCTGGAGGAGTTGTAACATAGTGCTTCCCTCTTGGTCCTAGTTAACAACCAGCATATCATTAGCATCTCCCACATTCTCACCATAGACATTTCCTTCGTCCCCCATCTTAACACCTATTTTTCAACACCAAAATTAACAAGAAAATAGGAAAAACAATTCTGAATATAAGAAAAAATCTCAAAAAACACTTCAGTCATGCACTCGTCGATTCCTCGACAACGTTGCCATTTTTTATGTTGTTCAACTTGGCTACTCAAAGGAAGCAAAGATGGTCGTCATCACATAATAACCAAATTTAAAGGTTGGGTCAAATCCCATAGGGAATCATGGTTGGCAAATTGAAGTGGTTCCTTGCACTAAGCAATTGTAGGATCAGGAGTTTTACAATAATTAAAGTCAGGATTCAACTACACAATATATAAATAACAAATTGGTTAACAAATTAGGGAACATATTGGGGATGTGCGAATATGGGAATCAATCTACCAGCTGAACCTAAACATTTAACTAGTTGATTTGATAATGAGTGAAAAAGCTAGGTTGTTTGTAATCCATGTTCAATTACGACACACGAGTGTTTCATATGATTCAATTATGATATCATATGTCGACAATAGAGCATACGCTTGGCCTAAGATGTCTCAGCAGAATCCCTAATACCTTTTCCATTGAATCCATAGTTATGGACTTCAACTGAAACCCCGGAAGGTTTCCAGCCATCACATCTATTCCATGCTCTAATCATTCCGGTTAAAGCAATAATCAGAGATATAAATTAAACCACAAGTTTACGACCTTGAAATTATAGATTAAATATAGGAATGAGTGTAAATTCACTCTAATCAACACAAGTAAGTCAAAACACCAAAGACCCAATAAATAAATCAAAAACCCACATCAATAGCGCACCCCCAACATGGGGTTTTTAGCCAAACATGTTAGAAATTAAAGATTTAATACCAGAAATAGCAACTAAAGTCATGGGTAACTAGATTGAATGGAGAACAGTTGATTATGACCAGCTAATATCCTCAAGTTTTGCCTCCCCAATGCTTAAGAACCCTATCAACCATTTGTACTCTAAAGAAGGAATGTTTTATGTACTACTCTCTTTGTAAAAATAAGAATAATGATATGATTTGTACAATTTATATTCTAATTTGCTTAAATAGTCCATGCAAAAATGTGAGATTTTGTGCCACAAGCTTCATTCGGCAGTCAACGCCGACCATTACCGAGCACTCAGGCGATTTGCCAAATGTGCACTTGACCACTTTCTTTTGCATCCTCTTAAGGCTTGTTCCTCTTCATCATTACTTATACTTATTCACTCCACCGACATAATTCACTGATTCGCCAAAGTTCCTATTTCATCGCCTTCTTGTCATGATTTTGGGGCTTTGAGTACTGCAACCTTAGGCGGTCTCTTAAGCCATTTAGTGGTGCACCAAATACGTTTGGCGACATTGATTCTAACCACATTCCTTACTTGGGCTTGAACCTTGGTTGCTGCAATGTTATGCGATCTCTCTCAATATTCGATGGATCACTGAATATGTTGGCGATACCGTATTTCTTTACCTTTTTGACACTTTTGCTCCCTTTCCAAGACTTTTCACGTATTGTCCATTTGTGCACTTTCAATTCCATTTCCTGATATAGCACATGCATATTCATTAGAGATTGGAAATAATAGCATACTAAGGGCAATGTTTCTTTGCAATCTGGTCTCAAAATGAGATAGAAATATGGACTCATCAGGGTGCACTCCACGAGACCCATCATAAGTCGTGGTGTGGACCACGAGCCGTAGTGTGGTCCATGGTAAACCACCTCACCAAGGCAATTCATAATTAAAACCAAGGGGCACCTGCATGGATCGTGGTGGACACCACGGTCTGCAGAGGGTGTCTTGGTGGGAACCCTGAGCCAAAATCTCCGAAAACCCTACTTTCAAGCCTTAGTTCATCTTTCAATGCACGGGACCTTACACTTCAATATACTAGTATTCCAGTTATAATTACATAATATATAAACAAATCATTTTAATTTGGTTTCAGTCGATATTTATGCCCTTCAATTTTAGATGCGCACAGTAGCCGCTTAAACTTGTATAAAGTTGAACAAGCAAACACATGTATCCCATATGGCATAATACACATAGGACACCACATAGGATGCAAATTGACTATGTAGGATACATAGGATGCATCTGATTAATTATTTAATTTTATATAAATTTAAGTGTCGAATTATGCACACTTAAAACTAAAAGACATAGATGGAAGTTGAACCCATGCGAAATGTCACATTTCCATATTATGCCTTATAATTATCAATCTACCTTAGGTTTTCTATTTTAACTATGCACTTATGATCTTAAACAAACTCCTATTTATCATAGAGAAGAGGGTTAAAAATACCCCTGAACTATTTGAAAATGGAGCAGAAATACCCCTTCTATTACGTTTTGGTTCAAAATTACATGCCAATTAATTTTTTGGCTCAAAAATATTCCTCTCACTAACGAAAATGAAATGGATTAACAATGCCCCCGAAATATCAAAAATGGAGCAAAAATAACTTTTGGTAAGAAATGACACCATGCATGTTATGTGAACAAAAGTATCACATGATTATTCCACGTGAAACTCCATTTAGGAAGCCAAGAGGTTTTCTTCTTGAATATTAGTTTCGAGACTAGCCTTTTAATGTCAAAGGGGATTGTTATTTCACTTGCAAACGTCTCAAAAAGTCAATCTTTGAATGATAACATTGATTCATCCTCATTATAATGGTTGCCTCCTCCTTCAATCAGTTTTTCGAGTACAATATGATCTAATTTTTCAAATTTTTCGAACCTATGAAGCTTGTATAGAAATTGTTGGTAACGTAATTAATACAAGTTATCATTTTCAAGAGACAATTCATTTGCAACTATAAATATAAAAAAATTTAGTATAGCAAGAATCTGGACTACTCAAAGTCCGACAAAATTGATTTGAAGATGGGTTGGTATTGAAATTTTTTAATGAAAAAAAAAATTTAAATAATAACTTTAAAATTTTATTGGAGGGGTATTTTTTAGCCGAAACTAGCAAAGGGTATTTTTGCTCCATTTCTAATAGTTAAGGGGTATTTTTGGCCTTTTTTCATTTCTATTAGGACGAGAGTATGTTTGAGCCAAAAATATAACAGAGAGTTATTTTTGAACTAAAATGTAATGGAGAGGTATATCTGCTCCATTTCAAATAGTTGAGTGGTATTTTTGACCTTTTTCCCTTTATCCTATATAAAAAGAAAGGACTATAAACATCCAAAATAGAATGTTTCCTGACAATCTCATATATTGGCGTGTATTACAATAATCAAAGCTGTTGTTGCATACATCTTTGAGAAAATCTTATAAGATTTAAAGGTTGAAAAATGTTGATCTATTTGACAGTTGCTACAGATTCATTTTTAGTGGCCACATTTCTCTGACTTTGACAATCTTTGAAAAATAAGGCCATAAAGGAAACAGTAAATATTGGTAAGACATCTAATAATTGACGAACTAAACCACATTTACCTTTTTCTTAATCTCTTTACATACACAAAAATTATAAGAGAGTTATTTTTTTGATTTTGTATCCGATATCCGTACCAAGAAATTTTCATATTCAAAGTTTTAATCCAATACTTCTGATTATGTGTGGGGCAGTCTCATCTATTGCACCATATTCTTTGATAGTATAAGAATGAATTATTGAAAGTACATCTAAATTATCATTTTTTAGTTTTACACTTAAATTATTGAGAATGTGAGAAATACATCCAGCCTATCACTCATAAATTTAAGAAACACATCACAAGTAATATGTGAGGGTGTGCGTATTACTCTCTTTTTTAAAATGATAAAATTTTCACATTAACAACCACTTGAAAAATAATTCCATCATAGGCAAGAAATTAAAAATGAAAATAAAAAATTAAATCAAGTTAGCCTATCAAAAAATAAATAATAAAATGGAGAAGGATGTTGATAAACAAAGAAGGCTGAGAAGAAGAGAAGGAGGTTGAAAAATATATGCAATAGACGTGATGAAATATAGAAAAGTGGTTAAGAGATGATGAAGAAGAAGGAGAGAGTTTAGAGTTTTAAAAATCAACTACAAAATATTTTTTAAAAATGCCAACTAAAAAAGTTAAAACCCATGTGGATGAAGAGTCTAAATGTTTTTGTGACTTAAACTGATGAAGTTAAAAATGGAGTGTTTTTGTCAACATCTAAGTATTTGGTCACAACATAGATGAACAAAGAAAGGTTAGGGTTTCTTTTTAATGTTTGTAGTAGACCTTTACCCCATGCATGAAATTTTTAGTACAAAAGCATTGTAATTCACCAATTTTTCCAGTTTATCTAGGGAACTTATCTCTGTGGAAACTACATATTTTTTGTCATGTATAAATGTGGAGTCACATTAGCAGTAGCCGTAATAAGTTTTCTTTAATGATATGCTCAAGTAATGTACTTCACTATCTTGTAGGGCCTCAAATAATTGTATCATCCTGAAAGAGGTAGAGCACTTTCTCTGCATAAGCAACTTGTCCCATTGTATTGCAAAGTCAAAGCTCCGATCAAAGTTGATTATGATGTATGTTCAATTAATATCCTAGAACTGCAAAAAGTCTTTGTTATTGCTTTGTTTTCCACCTCTCTTCGAAATTCATGTACTTATTTGTACATCTCTAATTCTTTAGTAACCATGGGGTAATCTTGATTCATGCATTACTTTGTCTTCTGGTCCACAGTCTTTTCTGAATTATCCAGTTTCTGGTATGACCATAATCCTCTAAATAAATGAAATAACCTGTATTGGCAACTGCCAAGACCACCCCTATTATTCTCATCCTCAGAACTGTCATCTTCATCATTCTCTGAATCATCTTGGTGATCATTATCCTCTTCTTCACCTTTCAATTCTTTGTCATCAATGTCATTGTATCTGTAGATTGAGTGTTCCAATCATATTAGCTAAAGTTCCCTAACAAGCTAGACATAATCATTAACATAGCAAATATTGTGGACGTGCAAGATGGCTAATATGAAGGAAAACAAGTGATTTTTTACCTTATTTTCCTTGTGTTTGGTAAGCAAGTAAAAATATATTATTCTGAAAGCATTTGTACATATCTAACATAGAATTCTGAGACTGATGTAGAGGTGTGGTGTGGGAGTGGGGGATTGGGTGATTATGAGGGGTAGAGGAGACAATGCCACTTGTTTTACCAACTTTCTTTAAGGAAGTCATTTTCTTTTTTCAAATAACTTATTTTTCTAAACAAAACATTTTTCAAGATTTTTAATCAACCTAAACATAAAAATATAAGAAATTTGTGCATACTTAACACACCTGCAGTCTAAAAAAAATATGGGATGCAACTCGTATAATGTTAAGCTAAAGTGAAATAAGTAAGCTATATTATAAAAATGATCAATCTTATAAATCAATATTTAGATGAGCAAGGTCCAACTATTTAGTTATAGTGTTAAACATGTTTCCATTAATCAGATAACTTCACTTGTAGATTTAAGAAAGCTAATTCCAAAAAAAACGTAGAACCTTCCATGACGACCACACAACTGGCAGAGGATGACGAACTAACAAAAAGTTGAAAAGAAAAAAGAGAACTTCAATCTGGAAATACTGCAAAGTCTAGTAAAACCTCCAAATTTCATGTGTGGAAGTAACTAAAAGAATCTTTACATGAATTTCTTTGTCCTTTAATCCATTACTATAAACTCTGTATCCAGGTCCTTATTAGCATTAAGTTGAAAAATATACTTTGACTTTTGGTTTGAACAAAAAGTTCAGGCTATGTTTCTCAAATCCTCCAAAAATGTCTCTTGCATTATTGACAAATCCTCCAAAAATACATTATTTTCTTGAGAATAGCACATTGATGTGGTGATCTTTTTAAAGTGCTACAGAATGTAATAGATGTCACTACTGTAGTTTCCATATATAGCTAAATTAATTATAGGAGCAGATCCATAGTTGATTTCTTTGATTTAGTTTGATTAGTTTCTTTTCATAGGAACATATATATTTGTATAAATATCTTGTCTTGTTGAATAGAAAGACAAGTCATTTTCCATATCATATAATTTACGTGGTATCAGAGCTGGGACTGTGGCTTGGTAGGACGTCACTATGGATTTGCTAGAAGCTACTGTGGTTTTGGGGGACAAGTAACTGAGATTTCTATATTTTAATTTCAACTATGAATCTGGAAATTATATTTGTAATTTAAGAATTGGTTGTCTGAGTATGTTGAGCGCACTTTATTGCACCTGAGTCACAATTGACATTCTGAAATCTAAAGCTCGATTGTCTATCGTTCTCGAGTGAACATGGTCCTTCAAAATTATGGAAATTCGAGAGGATTCTAAGATTTTTGTTGGAGATTTGATTATGAACTCAAATTTGAAGTTTGGGTCATGCTGGAGCTATTGTAATAAGTCAACATCCCATTTATTTCTGATTTTTCGACCATAGTGGTCTTGGAAACTCTCGGTCAGATCTGGTTAGTCATCTTATTTTGGTGGTTGTATTGTCTGATATTTATTCCTTTGGGAGGATATAGTGTGTGTTGGACTTGTAGGTTTCTCCAACAATTCATTTTGGTACCATGAGTGTTTTGTTGGGAATATGACAGATTGTAACAAGGGAACTCAAAGGTCTAATGAAATGATTTGGATTTCTACGAAGGAGTTTGTTAAATTCTCTAGACATCAAAATTAATGAAGGAATCCACTTCAGTTAATTCCTTTACTAAATCATATAAAACATATCTTATCATCTCTTCAAATAAATGTGTCATTGGTTCAAGTGCCTCAATTCACATGATAGGTAATGCTAATATTTTTACTAGCTTTCGGTCACACAAAGCACCCTCTTTGGTTATTGTACATGATGGATCAACTTGTAACAGTGTTGGATATGAGACTTTTAAACAAAACTACATTATTACCTTGTAATTTGCATTAAGTCTACCAAAGTTGACCTTTAATTTGATTTCTATTAGCAAAGTTACCAAAAACCTTAATTGTTATATTTCGTTCTTCTACAATCATTGTTTATTTTGTGATATTAATACGTCGTCAACATACCCCAGTGCCTCAAAAGGCTCCCGCTCATTGCAGGGTGAGGGGAGGTCGGATGTACGCAGCCTAACCCC
>JAPFFP010042360.1:0-14195 GCA_026153255.1 Solanum medicagineum | reverse complement strand
TAATACATAACTTCCCATACCCTACCAAAATAGAATACTTTGTCCTCAAAGTAAAGACATGAACGAAAAACAAATAACAAAAACATAGAGATATATCTATATATATACAGATTAAAAAAAACAACATTTGAAAAACTAACATCCAAAACATAAGTAAAAACAACATTCAACATAAAAAATTTAAACAAATCCAAAAATACACATAGTAAAAACATTGTCTGATAGAAAGAACAAAGTACCCATATATGAAAGATAAGGGATGGGATCAAAAAGTAACACATCATGGTTCTCAAGCACCAATATCTGTTTGGTCAGCAGGGTCCTGGGTCACGATCTCCTCCTCAGGAATCTGGGTCGTACCTTTACGTGAGCTACCTTATCCATGTGAAGTCTGCTGCTCCCTATCTCTCTGTATAACTACCAACAGGATCGACTCCTGCACCACCTCTTCTGGTATCGGCTCCTCCTCCGAGGCTGCTAGGTCATCAGGTCTAGACCTATTCTGGCTCAACTCTGGGTCATTTGTCTTAAGGGGCCACTTCCCGTGAGCATGTGGGCAGTCAGCTAACCACTTAAAAACCACATCACCCATTGACTCTACCTCTGGGATGGCAACAGGGGCTGCTAACATCTGTACTAAGTCGATCTTAAATTTGTCCAACTTCTGTGTCACTGCGCTCGTATCAGCATGCCCAGCACCCTCAAGCCTCCGCTGGACTCTAGCCTCGAAAGCATCGACTTGGGCATCCACCGCTCTAACTTCTCATCAACTAACTCACAGGCGAATGCCTTTATCCTCTCCTCTAAGTCCCTTATGGTCTGGGTGACCCAAGGTCTGACTTGTGCTACTAAAGCCTATATCCTGGACTCCGTTGTACCCACCCTGTACACCAGTGCCTAAAAACAACAACAGAAATAAGAGAATCAACCTGTAATGTGGATGTTGTTGATGCTGGAGTACTGGAGGATGGCGTAGACACAATCTCAACAGCCGACGTAGCCTTTGCAGTGGCTGGAGTAGTGCTGATAAGGGCTGGAGTCGAACCATGAGTCTGAGGCTCAATCGGGATTGGATCTAAGATAGCCAAAGGAGCTGCATGAGGTAGGACCACCAGGTTCTCACCAACCTTTATCAGGCTGGAATCCATAGTGCGTGTGGCCTCGATATGCTGGTCCCGGTGGGGTCTATAGGAACACCTACTGCACTGCATAATCAATGGATCAAAATAGGGAATGATAGTTAGGTGTTTGCCCGGACGGCAGACTCATGGATCTTCTCAAAGATAATCCAAGACAAATCTATCTCATAACCAGCTAGAATGCTGGCTAATAACACAGCTTACTCCAAGGTGATCATATTATCCGTGAAAGTAGGCTAGACACGCCAATGGATAATGGACCACCAAAACTTGGCCCGAAAAGAGAGGTAGGCTTTCACTATCAGATCTGTGTGGTTTGTAACCTATGTCAGCTCAAACCCCTCCTGACATATCTGGCTGGCTATCCATTGTAGCATCTTGGCCATGGCCCCTACATCTTTCTCACTCACTGCTCTCCTCATTTTGTCAATGCGACCATCATACTCTGTAGTGGACTGAGGCACTCTATAGGTTGGCCCAAACTTAATTCGTCAAATAGTGTCCTCCGAAATAGGAACTCTCCGACCCCGAACTGGCAACACTCATAACCTAGGCTGCTCGATCAGATTCTTATTCTTGGACAGCCCTTGGCAAAGTGTAGCAAGATAAGAGACATAAAACTCACGGATCACGTAAGGGGCATACTTGCCTAACTGTTGTGTAGTCCATCATAGTTCGTGTCTTTCTATCTCCGTATCTAACCTGAGCACCCTATCCAACCCAGAGTCGATCAGCCTCAACTTCTCCTGGAATTGTCGAATTGGTTTTCCCTGACCCTTTTGCTCTAGGCCCTGGTCATATATCTCCTTCATTCCTGCAAAGCACCATCTGCGGTCGGCTGGGGGCTGTGATTGGACTTCTTCCTGCTGGGTCTGGGAGGTACTCTCAGACTTTGATTCTGACCCCGAGTGTGTAGGGGTCATCTATACTAAGCTGCTCCCAGACCCGTCTCCATCACCTTCCTGTTCCTCCTCTTCAGACTGGGAGGAACTGCTGACTTCCATGGGTGCCTGAGCTGTACGTTCCCGAGTCTGAGGAACATTAGCCTCCGGGTTCATTCTAACCCTGTGAACTTCTAAAGACCTCTCAGATCTCTCAGCCTCGAAAGATTCATCCACTAATCTCCGTTGGAATGTTTGGGTTGCTTGTTTGCCCTTTGGAGGCATAATACCTGCAAGCCAACCATGCGACAACATGTGAACTTCAAGATGTTTGACCATACGATGATCACATAACAAAGAACAAAACAAAAACAATTAAACAATGAAATCAAAAGAAAAATTTGTTGATACAATTGCAGGTCTGGAGGTACGAGATACAGGTACGACTCGTAGGGTGTCCTATGATCATACACTAGCGTCATAGTACTAAGGTGCCTGAAAGAAATATTATTCTGTTCACAGGTACGAGCCACAGGTATGACTCGTAGCATGACCTATGAGTCGTAGTTTGGGCTCGTAGTAGGGAGCAGAGTACAAATTACAATTAGGCAACTACTATAAATCCCTTACTATGAGTCGTAGATGACACTAAAAGTCATAGATGGGTCTCGTATGGTAACGGTTAAGGGATCACAGGTGAATGTTGCCTCCTATGAGGGGCCACTACGACTCGTTGAGTTATGACTCGTAGCATGACCTATGAGTCGTAGTTTGGGCTCATAGTAGGGACCAGAGTACAAATTACAATTAGGCAACTACTATAAATCCCTTACTACAAGTCGTAGATGACACTAAAAGTCATAGATGGGTCTCGTATGGTAAGGGTTAAGGGATCACAGGTGACTGTTGCCTCTTATGAGGGGCCAGTATGACTCATTGAATAATCTTATGAGTCATAGTGGGTCCTTGTAGCAGAAAACAGATCGCATCTATGATGCCTACAACCTTGCCATAAAAACAATTGATGGATCAAAGCAATAATTAAATAGTATCGAAGAAAACTTTATAGCACAAATGCAGTTACACAAACAATCTCAACATCGAAGCATGTTAACCCTAAACAACAATCGCCCTCACCAATCAAAGTCAATCCCACATTACATCAAGCAAAACCAAAAGCAATTTCATCTCAAAACTCACACTCAGCATCAACAAAACATTTTGTAGAGATGCAAGGAGAATTCACACACTTTCAAGTAAGGTTAACAAGATGTGGCATATTAAATACACACCCCCATTTTCCAATATCCTATTCCAACAATAATTTTCTAAAGAATCAGAAAACAATTAAGTACCATACTCATGTAACCATCACTTTCACAGTTACAACCACCCACAAAAGTTTTCTAAACAAGGCACAACTCAAAGCAATATTTTCAAGGCACTCAAACCCTACATTTCTTTTCTAGACACAAACATCATCACATGGGTACGAATCCTCATTATAAAAACAAGCACCTAATCATCTCATGAGTAAAACTCATCAAAATAGTGCACTCAAACTAATCACGAAGCTTACCCAATGAGAGAAGAAACAAACCGATGAAAAGTAGAAAGAAAAAGATGCTGAAAACCCTAGAAAATAGTATCCTCGCCGGAGTACTCACCGAAAAATAATGTTGGTGGCCGGAATTTGATTGGAATAGTGAAAGGGGGAAAAGATTTGGGGATTTTTGATCACTTAGGGCTTGTGGAAATGATTTTTGAGGTCAAAATTTATTTTGACCCCTTTTATACTAAATCGGGTCAAAATTTTAAAAAGTTGTAGATTGGGGCTACGATACCCCAACTACGAGTTGTAGTGTATCATACAACTCGTAGGTCCTAGTATCTTATCAGGCCTCAACACTTAGAAAAATTTAAAATGTATACCTAGGCACTACGAACCCCACTTACGACTCATAGGAGACCCTACGAATTGTAAGGTTGGCTCGTCGTGTATGTGCCAACTTTTAATGCTCACTATTCCCTTCTACAAGGCATGATACAAGTCGTTGTGGAGACTACGACTCATAGGCCTACTCGTAGTGGTTGCTCCAAATGCTATTTTCTCACATCTTCAGTTCAATTTCCACCTGCAGACCAAATATCAGAACACCTTACTACCTAAGAATTTCAATAACCAAACACACTTAAAACAAACCGACAATTATCAAAGATTCTTGGGTTGTTGCCCAAGAAGCGCCTTGTTTAACGTCGTGGCTCGACTTAGTCATCATCCATTATTAGCAATCATCAAGGAACCAAACCTCACTCTTCAATTCATCCAGATGTTTCATTGACTGGAGGATGTCGAACATAACCTCTGCATCTTTGACCCTGAACTGAAGTTGACCCGAATCCATATCCACCAAAGCTCTCCTGGTGGCCAGAAATGGTCTTCCTAAATTAATGGGCACCTTGAAATCAACCTTACAATCAAGGATCACAAACTTCGTGGGAAAGATGAATTTATCAACATTAATAAGCATATTAAGAAATATTCCCTCCAGCTTTTTGATGGTTCGATCTGCCATGAGTAAATGCATTCTTGTCGAGGTAAAGTGCCAAGCCCAAGTTTTTTAAATACTACAAGAGGCATTAGATTGATGCTTGCTCCTAAGTCACATAATGCTCTTGCGAATTCCACATCACTAATAGTGCAAGGGATAGTGAATGCACCGAGGTCGTCTAATTTTTGAATAAGGCACTTGGTCATGATCGCACTACATTATTAGAGCTATTGGCTAAAAATGTGTTTCTTTGTTACCAAATCCTTCATATATTTGGCATACCCGGGCATCTTTTCCAAAGCTTCTAGAAGGAGAATGTTGATTGATAATTGCTTCAACATCGAGAGAAAGTGTTTAAATTTGCCCTCCTCTTCCTTTCTCTTAAGCCTCTGAGAAAAAGGAGGAGGAGGCTTAGGAATTGCCTTCAATTTTTCGTGCTCCCTTACCTCTTCTCTTTGCATCCTAACAATCTTCGGACCTTCTCCCTCAACCACAACTTCACCACCAATACCCTTCTCATCAACTTCATCCATAATCACCAGCATAGGGGGATCAACAGTTTATTTGCCACTCCAAGTCATGACTGCCATGCAATGCCCTTCATTTTTAGGATTTTGAACCGTGTTACTTTGTACGGTGCCCTTTTGACATTGGTTCAATTGCAAAAAAACTTTCCCAAATTGTTGTTCTAGTTGCTTAATCGCCACCGAGTGAGACTCTATTTTTTAGTTAATACTTGAGATATGCGCTTTCATTCCCTTTAACGTCTCATCTTGGTGATCATCTCTCTTCAATAACTTATCAAACATCTCTTCAAGCCTCGAAGTGCTTGGTACGGCATAACGGTTGTGGGGCGGCACATAAGGACCATTCCTATACCAATCTCTTCTACCCCACTCGGCATCCGGCACTCTCTCCCTTTCATAGTAACCACCTCGGTTATCTCTAAAAGCACCATCATGATTGTAGTTCCGACCTTGATTCCCGGAACCTTGCCTCCAATAGTTCGTACCATCATGATTGTAGTTCCGACCTTAATACCCAGAACCTTGCCTCCAATAGTCCGAGTTGGACCCTAGCGGGTTATTCTGGAAACCCGCTGCTTAATTACTCATAAAATAAGCATCTTTATCAAGGAGTGGATCTTCATAGATAGGAGCCTTAGGATTTTCTTGAGTTACCACATTGACACTTACTAGATTTTTCTTGAAGACCAAGTCCATACTCGTGCGAAGTTGAGCAAGTTGCTCCATGATCTCTTCATTGACCTTTGCTTGCTCATTGTTGGTGTTGACCGCACAAGAAGTCTTCACTGCACCTTGCTCTCATTGACCCCTTACTCTATTGGTTTTTACCACTTGCTTTATCCTTGCGGCTACCAATGCAAAAGGATGGTCAAAAAACATGCCTCCCATGATTGTGTCGGCACACAATTGACTAGTCTCGTCAAGTGCCCGATAGAAAATCTCAACCAAGGGATCGTCTAAAATTTTGTGATCGGGGACCATCCTCAAACATTTGGTAAACCTCTCCCATATGGTACTAATAGAATCACCTGGCAATTACTCAAAGTTGTTAATTTGATCTTTGAGCTTTAACTTCTTTGATCTTGGGAAATATCTTTCAAGAAACACTCTCTGAAGTTTTGCCCAACTTGTTATTGTACCCGACGGAAGCTCAGATAACCACACAACTGCATTCTCAGTCAGTGACAATTGAAACACCCTCAAACCAACGGCATCAAGAGAAAGATTTTGTGTCCCCATGACACTCTTGCAAAAAAAATCACATTATAGAGATGACAATGAGGATTCTTTGAAGGTAGACTTGTGAATAACCCACGGTTTTGGAGCATTTGAAGTAACCGACTTGACATCGAGAAGTTAGCATCTGTCAGTAATTGGGGAAACACTATAGTACCAGCAACATCTATGGCCATAGGGTTCAAACAATAATGATTCCATCCATAAGTGTTCTTGTTAAAGTCCCTAAGTTGAGGCCTATCATCCCTCGGTGGTGGATTATCTTGTCCCATTACATCATTATTCATATTCATGTCTTCTTCATTTGTGACTTCCTCGTTCACTTGAGCCATTCTTCTAAAGATTTGATGGATCTCCAAATTGATCGGAGCTAAGGGAGTGCTTTGGCTCCTTGTGTTGGGCGTACAATCTTAGTAAACCCTGCAATTAAAATCATACAACAAAAACAAAAACAAAAGTAAAATACAAGAAACTTTAGAAAGTAACACATGAACTAACTAATAGTGAAATCAAGTCAAAACCTAGTCGTATTCCCCGACAACGGCGCCATAATTTTTGACGATGTTCACGCTCCAATAAGAAAGCGGTCGCTGTCAACAATTAAACTAAATGAAGGTTAGGGTCAAATCCACAAGGAATATAGGGTTTGACTACAAGATTTCACTATCAACCATTTTGAGTATCTATAACTAAAATCTCTAAATAAAGGGGGGGGGGGTTGTTATTCAAGAACAAAACAAAAATAAACACTAAACTATGACACGAGAAAACACTCAATTTTAGGGACAACTTTTAAATCATGTTCCCCATGGTTCGTCGACTCAATTACCCTAGACAACATAACTGCAGAACGGTAACTTAGGTTCTCCATCCCTCTTGTGAAGGTGAAGGTCGAATTTCACCGTGGCGCTTGGTCGGCTACGATGGTGTGCCAACTAACCATTACCTATCATCCCATTCAACCTCTCCTTGGTCGTTTGCTTGATTAGACGAGAACATATCAATCGAATACTGTCATCTACGTCCCTTTTCCTATTCGTAACTAACTTGGTCGAGATCATGATAGTAGGAGGGGTTTGGTGTTGCCACCACCAAACAACAATTAAAATGAAGGGAAATAGATAATACATCTAAAACCCCAATCATAGAAATGCAATAAACCTAGGTCATCTCAAGTAAATTATCCATGATTCGCACAACCCCAAGTTGTGGGTGCTTAGCTACTCTTGGCTAAGGAAAAATCAACAAAAGTGTAAATACGAGACATAGTTGAGAATTTTACCCAAAATAATGAAGAGTAAAGATACCACAAGTTGCAAACCAGAAGCTTGATATATTGAGAATGAATACAATATGAGATTTGCACTCCCCAAAAGTGAAATTACTAATAGAAAATAAAAATCTAAGATAGAACCCTAAAATATTCTTGAGAGAATATTGAAAGGTGATGTTCAATATCTGGAATCCCAATAAAACCCTAACTTAAAATATATATAGTGTTTACAAATTTACCCTAAAAATTACACAGAAAAAATTATTGGCATCTAGTTCGTCTCCTAGGTATGACTAGTAGGGTGACCTACGAGTCATAATCGGGGTCTCGCATTAGATTCATGCCATTTTGAACTCAACTGGTATGACCCACTGGTACGATTCATTGCTTGGGCTACGACTCATATACTCCTCTCATAGTCTAGGTCTTTAGTTTTAATCCAACTTTTAGCTCACTGTTTCCTGCTACGAGTCCACTTATACGAGTAGTAATGAGACCTATGACTCGTAGGGCTGACCTCCACTTTGTAGATTTCTGATTTTTGCTCTCCATTTCTGGATACGAGATCACCAGACGACTCGTAGCTTGGGCTACGACTTGTAGATAAGCTCGTATGTCTTGTGCTTCAGCAAAATCTGCAATTTTTCTCCAAATTCATGCCAACCTACCTTTTCTGCAATAACACAAAAACACATAAAAACCATAAAAAGTCTCATTAAGAACTCACAAAATTCCTTTTTAGGTATCCAATATGCTGTATTTTGACAGCACATCAGTCCCTCCAATTGAATCAATGCCAAAAGGGTACTTTGCCTAGCAATACAGTTCAAATTCCTAAGAATGAAGGACATTGCATGGTGATTATGATGAGGATTGTAAAGGCTACCATTGACCCTCCAATGCCGGTGGTTGTTGATGAGGATCGTGAAAAAATATTGACAAAGTTGAAGTTGAGGAAAAAGGCTTGGTCAACAATGGGGTGAGAGGTGAAGTGGTGAAGGAGCAAGAAAAGAGAATGACTATCCCAAGACCTTCTCCTCCTTTTTTTCAAAAGGCTCAAGCAAAAGGAGGAGGATGGTAAGTTCAAACACTTCCTCTCTATGGTGAAACAATTGTCCATCAACATTCCTCTTATTGAAGCATTGGAGAAGATGCCTCTGTATGCTAAATGTATGATGGATTTGGTGATGGAAAAATGCACAGTGAGCCAAGAGGTGTCACAAGAGCTCCAACATTGTAGTGCCATTACCACCAAATCTTTGGAGGATCCCGTTGTATTTACCATCCCTTGCACCATCTGTGATGTTGAGTTTGTAAGAGCGTTGTGTGATTTGGGAGCAAGTATAAATTTGATACCTCCTGCCGTATTTAAAAAGCTTGATTTGGGTTCACCTACTCAAACAAGAATGAGATTACAGATGGCGGATAAGACAATCAAGAGGCCGGAGGTAATACTCTACGATATGCGAGCCAAAATGGATAAGTTCATATTCCCAGCGAATTTTGTAATTCTTGATAGTGAGGTTGATTTTGAAGTCCCTATTATTTTTGGAAGACCATTTTTGGGAACAGGGATAGCCCTGGTGGATATGAATTTGGGTCAACTTAGGTTTAGGATAAATGATGCAGAAGTGATTTTTGACATCCACCAGTCTATGAAGCACCCAGATGAACTCAAAAGTGAAGTATGGGTTGAGGAATTCTGGTCACTTTAGATGACTAACTCGTGCGCGACATTAAATAAGGTGCTACTTGGGTGAAAACGCAAGAGCTTTCAATGCTTTTGTTTATTTTTATTTTATTTGTAATTTGTGAATTTTTAGGTAGCATTTTGATTGTGTTTATATGGTTGATTTCATACATGGGATTGGTTGTATGTTGGTATGACGGTCTATTTGAGAAAATTGGGTAGGTTTTGAACAAAGTGGGAAAATTATACAGAATTGCATTAGAAGCAGTCTCTATGATCAGGCCTACGAGCCGTAGTTTACACTACGACTCATAGTCCTGCCTCGTAGAGGCTAACGGTGATCACTTGAAGTTGGCACTCACACTACGAGCTAACTTTACGACTCGTAGTCTAAGCTAAGAATCGTGAATGGTATTTGTAGTGCCCAGGTAAGTTTTTAAAATTTTTCTAAGTGTTGAGTGGTCTATGAGACCAAGACCTATGAGCGGTAGCCCAAGCTACGACCCATAATCGCGGTTCCGTAGACCCGACTCAGTAAATTTTTAAAATTAACCCGGTAAGGGTTATATAGGAGTCAAATCACTTTGACCCCATTTTTAACCCTAAGCACGGTAAATCACCCCAAATCCTTTCTTTTCCATTTTACTCCGATCACTTTTCTAGCAACGCAACCATTTTTTCGCCAAGTCTACCGATGGCTAGGGTTTTGGACTTCCTTCTTCTCATTTTTCTCATATTAGTTCATCATTTCCTACGATATCTCTCTTGGTTTACTTTAACTCTCAAAAATTGACTCCACTTTGAATTGATTGAATGAGTGTGATATTTTGATTGTTACCAACGCATATCATTTGTTGGTGCGAAGAAATTAAGAAGGAATTTGGAGTGTTTTGAATAGAATTCATTGTGTTAGCCTTAGGTTAAGGATTCGTCTATGTTGGTATAATAAGTTGATCTTGCTATTATAGTTGTTATTGATCAATTGAGTAGGATTAGGTTGTGATTGTTGTTGATTTACAAAGCCATGGTAGCATGATAATGTTTTGGTTTGAGTAATGTTGTTGGAATATTGGATTGATTATCCCTTGTTACACTTGTTGAACCATTTCCTAAATTCGTTTAATGGTGATTGAATAATTGTTTTATAAATTGGGGATGGTTACATTAGGACATGTATGAATGAGTTGGGAAAGGTTGATTCAAATGCATGTTCATGAATATGTCATTATTGTTGGGGCAGAGGTTTATGATGATATAATTTTGAGGGGTATGGGTTGAATTATGCCAAATGTATGAATGTTGTGAACTTGCTTCGATACTGTTGTATTCATGTTTGAGTTGTTTTTGAAGTCTGTGTGGTGAGTAAGGTACTTCAAGTACCTGTTACCTCCTGCTATGAGACACTACAACATTTTTGGCTTTTAACCACCCTGACCAAGTGTGACCTAAACTATGAAAAAATGTTGTCTTTGACTAAAGGCCACATTTTTTGCCTTTAGGCAATGCTTTTGCAGGGTAGCCTAAAGAGGCGTAACCTTTGAGTTTAGGGCACACTTTTTAAGTGTTGCCTCGTTATCTACACTTTAAAAGTGTTGCCCATAAGGTACAAAAGCAATGCTTTATAATACCTCATATAACAACACTTTTACTTCATACAACTACATTTTTTAAGCGTGGCCTTTTCGCACTTTTTGGCTATGCTTTTGAAGCATAGCAATTTATAACATCTCTAAAGCAATACTTTAAAGTGTATCCTTTCCTAATGTCCATGCCAAAATTGACATCCCTATGACTACAATTTTGAAGTGTTGCAATATTGACTAAAAAAACTTTATATGCGAAAATTTATATTTTTGTATATACTAATTACACTACGCATAATTTATAAATTATCTGAAGCACTAATTTTGCTTACAAATAATTAAATGTATAGATTTGCAATAAACTTCAAATATAATGTCTTATACTACAAATTTTTATAAGAAAGTATTTTAAAGATGTGCATACTAGCAATGAATTCTACAAAATCAAATGTATTTAAACTCTAAAAATAGTTCAAAAACTTTTCCTATTCACTTCAATAAATCAAATTGACTTGTGGCCACCACTCAAATTTGATCTCTCGCATTTGCCTACACATTAAAAAAAATTAAAACAATTAGAGAGAAATCAAAAGACGGTTGAAAGATCTGTATCTAAAAATGAATGTAAATAATGGAAAAGCATGAAAACTGCAAGTTAAAGGGCAAGAGTAGTTTGTTTGGTTAGGACTAGCCGTTGTTTGATGATAACAAATGCAGACAAATCTGCCGAACCATTCAAAACAAGTATAAAAAAACAGCAGTTGCCCCTCCTACCTTTGTATCTCAACAGACTATTCCTCTTTTCTTGATCCTCAGAATTCTTATCTTTTTAGTTCTCAACCTTTTTTGTACCTAAAATAGATCAAAATCTCACAAGCACAGACTCTAACAATTAGCACTCAACTAGATTCATATCAAAGTACAAGATAATAGAAAACAGTGGTTACATTTAATTGAGACCAAATAATCATCATTTAGACTAAAGATCCCTAAAATTGAACCATCTAAAATCTTAACAACAAAAGAGAATAACAGCAAGCTAAGGATGCCAAAAGAAAAGATTTTAAGAGAGAATACCTTGTCTTTCGCAAAAGGAAATTAGCATTTGAAATCATGGTTCAGCGAAGCAACCAAAAACCAACCTTTAACAAGCAAACAAACAAATCAAATGAAGACTAAACAACTGTGTAAGTAAACAGGACAACAACATTACAACGAAATAATGAGAAAATGATGGGAGATTTTAGAGTATTTGAGAAAATTTTTGTTAATGAAAACAGAAGAAAAGAACCTGGACATGCTATAAGCTATGGTTGATCATCTAGTACTGCAACAATATTACCAAAGAATCTAGTAAACTATTTAGGCTATTAAAGATGACTGAAACACCATATAATGACATTTTCAGATCAGTAAAAGAAACAACCAGCAACTATACATGATACCAAGATCGATAGATAGTTCATTAAAAGCAAATACCACATTCGTTGGGAGAAAAGAAGCTAAAAGAAGAGCAGAACAAGGCAACGACCAGCAAACCAAGGCATTAACTGGATACGAACAGAGAAATATAAGAAGACTCGAAGAGTACACACCTACCTGCAAGCCAAAAACCCAACATAACTCAGATTGTTGCATACAAGACTGAAACTAAAAGAAGAACAAATACTACCAACAGTAAGATGAAAACCAAACCTTAGACATGATGCTAAATAGATGATAAGAGGAAATTGAGTTACTTGAAACACACAGCTAAATTGAAAGACAAAACTATACCACACTGTGCAGGGGCTAAATAACAATTTCAAAGCAAGACACAAACTTACACGGAAAGATTAAATGAATCCTATGAACGCATGAAAATCACTGAATATTAAGGAAATTGTGGATGAATATGGGGTTATCAATTATGAAGATGAAATGGATCGTTGCACTCAATCAATGAAGGAAAATGTTGATGAGGTTGATGAGATTGGTTCTACTGCTCACAGGGACTACCAAGAGGAAATCAAATGAGATTTCTGGAAAACAAGGTTTATCACCGAGGAGAAGGAAGATTCAGAAAAATTTACCAGCAAATATACTACTGCCAGCACATCTACTGATACTAGTAGAGCCAACACCAAATCAAGAAGCAGAGGTTTTTAATGATACTAAAAAATCCAATGTGAGAGTAACAATGAAAGATTATTTTAGCAAAAGTCATAGTAAACAACAATAATAATAAGCAATAACACCATAAAGAGCAACAACAAAATTTCCTGACTTAATGATGATCTTAATAACTATTCGAGTAATATGAAGAGTCAATTTCTTGCTTTCTAGCATCAAATCCTTTCTGGGTTTTCCCGCGAAAGTTAACAAAACCAAAATTATAATCTAAGCAATTCATGACACATCTGAAAAGGAAATAATAATCCAAAACAATGCCCATAATATCAATGAGCCAAGGCAAGACATTAGGAATTAACAATCTGTTCTCACCTGGGAAACATGATCACATGTACGCAGCTAGAGAAAGAGAAGTGCCTTAACAAAATCTGTTTAGGTTCTAACATGCTATTATCTGCAATCACTCAACTTTAATGAGGGCATACAGTACGTAGAAATACCTTATTTGACCATTTGCAGCTATCATCTGCAATCACCTAACTTTAACATGCCATCATCTGCAATACCTCATTTGCAGATTGAAGGATGACAATGTGGGGATATGAAATTAAACATAAAAACTATACCACAAAATTAAAGTGCAATGGTTCAAGCAAGGAGACACTAATACCAAATATTTTCATGCTATTATGAGGGGGAGAAGGAGAAGATTATTTATCCACAAGATTTGCAAGGATGATGGAGAATAGATTCAGGGTGATGACAACATTGTTGCAGCTGCTTGTGAGCACTTTGAAAACATACTCACTAGTCAGAGGATAAGAATAAATGAGGAAGCACTTAACTGTATCCCAAGAATGGTTACTCAGGAGCAAAACAAAATTCTTCAAGCTAGGCCTACCATGGAAGAACTGAAGCAGGTAGTCTTCTTTATGGATCCTAATTCAGCAGCATGTCCAGGAGCAAAAGAAAATTCTTCAAGCCAGGCCTACAATCAAGCACTTGAAATAAGCATTTCAAACTCTTACAGTCATATATTTGATTAAAAGAACTTAAGTATGCACAAGACGATCATATAAAGCTTTGGCCTTTATTAACATATGAAGGAATCAGTAATAAAAGAAGCAAAGATTGACTATTTTTTGGCCTTGGAGTATGATGGAATAAAGCAAAATGACTCTTTAAACTATCTGCGCTTTTTT
>JAPFFP010042359.1:0-14195 GCA_026153255.1 Solanum medicagineum | reverse complement strand
CCCTTGGGAAAACTCGTCTAATGTCAAAGAAATGTATTTGAGAGACACAAACATGACCATTTCAATCCATATAGAGATGCAACAATGCACTTAAACATCAATTCGAAAATCTCGTCATAAGTGTAAAATCATCATGAACTTACCAATTTAAACATGAGCATATGCAATGACATGTGGGCTGAACTTAAGACTTGAGATCATAAAAAGGAATTAGATCAATACCTTAGAGTGGAGTGGAAAAGGTAAGGATGTCATTTTTGCATGTCCATTTCGGCCTACCAAGTACCACTCTCAATTGGTTGATTCCTCCAAAGGACCTTAACAGAAGCCACCTCTTTGTTTCTCAATCTGTTCACTTGCCGATCAAAAATCTAAACCAAAACCTCTTCATCAAGAGGCACAATGGCATTCGGATCACCCACACATTTCCTCAACATGGACACATAGAACACAGGATGAACCAAATCCATTTCACTAGGCAATGTCAGCTCATAAGCTACCTTGCCAATCCTCCTCATGACCTTATAAGGACCAACACATCTCGGGCTCAACTTTCCCTTCTTACCAAAATGGACCATACCCTTCATGGGTGAAACCTTAAGGTAGAACCAGTTACCAACTTTGAATTCAAGGTCTCTTATTCTCACATCGGCATAGTATTTTTAACGAATTTGGGCCGTCTTTCATCTTTCCTTAATCATTCTAACCTTCTCAAGAGCCTCCATAACAAAATCTGGTACCAACAAACCTACCTCCAAACATCAAACCAACCAACCGGTGATCTATAACGTCATCTATAGAGAGCCTCAAAAGGAGCCATACCAATGCTACAATGATAGCTATTGCTGCAGACAAACTCAATCAACTGAAGATGATCATCCCAACTCCCTTAAATCTCCAATGCACATGCTCTAAGCATATTCTCAAGGGTTTAGATGGTCCTCTCGGGTTAACCATCCATTTGAGGGTGGAAGGCCGTAGAAAGCTTAACTCTAGTACCAAGGCGCCTTTGGAAAGACCTCCAAAAGTGTGAAGTAAATTAAGCTCCAAGATTCGATATGATGGACAAAAGAACCCCATGCAACCTTACCAAGTGATGAATGTACAACCTTGCATAATCTTCAGCCCCACATGTGGTCTTAAATGGGAGAAAATAAGCCAATTTTTTCATCCTATCAACCACAACCCAAAAGGAATCAAAACCTTTTCTAGTCTTGGGAAACCCAACCACAAAATCCTTATTTGTCTCTTCCTACTTCCAAGTAGGAATATCATTGTCTTGGGTTAGGCCACCCGGCCTTTGATCTTCGGCTTCGACTTGTTGAAAACTATGACAATCGGAATCGAATTTGGCAATGTCCCTCTTCATGCCTCCCTACCAATACACATCCCTCAAATATCTATGCATTTTGGTGGAATCGGGGTGCATAGAATAAGAAGAGTTATGGGCCTCATCAAGGATTCCGTCCCTTAAACCATCAATACAAGGCACACACAACCTACCTTAGCATCTAAGGGCACCATCTCCCCGTTGGGTGAAAACCTCCACTTCGCCCGCTTTCACCAAGGCCTTCAATTAAAGCAAGGAGGAGTCATGATCTTATTTTTCTATCACCTAATCAACCAAGGAAGACCTAGAACCATCAACAACAATAACACTATCATTACCAACCTCTTCCAACCTAACCCCTAATCTAGCCAATCATGCACTTCCCTAGCCATCTCCTTATCACCACCATCAACATGAGCTAGGCTACCCATAGACACCCTACACAAGGCATCCGCCACCACATTTGCCTTACTGGGATGGTAATGCACACTCATATCATAGTTCTTAAGAAGTTTTAGCCACCTTCTTTGTCTCAAGTTGAGAACTTTTTGAGTAAAGACATATTGGAGGCTCTTATGATCGGTGAACACATCAACATGCAGCCCATACAAATAATACCACCAAATTTTCAAAGCAAACACCACAGTGGTCAATTCAGGATCATGAGTAGGGTGGTTCTTTTCATGCACTTTGAGTTGCCTAGAAGCATAGGCTATCACCTTACCATTTTGCATTACAACCCAACCCAAACCAACCCTAGAAGCATCGCAAAACATCACCAATCCCTCAAGCCCATCTAGTAATGACAATATAGGGGTTGACACAAGCTTATCTTTCAAGGTTTTGAAGCTCCTCTCACATTCATCGGTCCACACAAACTTAACCTTCTTTTGAGTCAGTTTTGTCATACGGGAAGCAATAGAAGAGACCCATTCACAAACCTCTGATAGTAACCCGTTAAGCCCAAGAAACTCGTAATATCTGACAGAGTCAATGGTCTAGGTCAATTTCTAATCACATCAATCTTTTTAGGATCCACCTTTATACTATCCCCTGATGCCACATGCTCTAGAAAAGCAACCTCCTTCAACCAAAATTCACACTCTTCATATTTGGCATACAATTTCTCCTCTCTCAATCTTTGCAACATGACCCTCAAATGAGCCCTATGCTCTTTCTCACCACGACAATAGATCAAAATATCATCAATGAACACCATAACCAAAGAATCAAAGTAGGTTTTGAAGACCCCATTCATAAGGTTCATGAAGATGACCAATGCATTAGTCAACCCAAAAGACATCATCACAAACTCATAATGCCCATATCTAGTCCAGAAGGCCGTCTTGGGAACTCCCTCACCTTCACTTGATGATACTCGGACCGAAGATAAATCTTAGAGAAATTGTGTTGCCCCTTGGATTTGGTCAAATAAATTATCAATTCTTCGAAGAAGATATCTATTTCTTGATGGTGATCCTATTTAGTTGCCAGTAGTCAATGCACATTCTAAGGGACCCATCCTTCTTTTTCACAAACAACACCGGTGCTCTCCAAGGGAATTGATTAGGTCTAATAAACCCCTTCTCCAAAAAGTCCATCCATTGTTCCTTCAACTCTTTCAACTCCATCGGGGCATATGTTAAGGAGGAATAGAAATGGGTTGAGTATCGGAAAGAAGTTCTATACAAAAATCTATTTCTCTACTGGGAGGAACACTAGGAAGGTTATTTGGGAAGACGTCAAGAAACACATTTACAATCGGAACTGACTCTATTGGGAAGGACTTTAGACTTCACGTCCCTAACCCTCACAAGATGGTGAAGACACCCCTTAGCGATCATCTTACGGACTTTAATTCAAGAGATGAATCTACCATTGACCACCATATATTGACTCTCCCACTCAAGGACGGGTTCATTTGGGAATTGGAATTTGACCCTATGGGTTCTACAATCAATAAAAGCATAGTATGCATGCAACTAATCCGTCCCAAGAATGACACTAAAATCAACCATATCTAACTCAACAATATCAGAAGGCAACATTTTTTGCAAGATGCAAATTGAACAACTTCCATAAACTTTTCTAGCAATAATAGATTCACCAACAGGAGTAGACACCTCATATGACTCATGCAAGAACTCGGGGTCAACATCAAACTTTTTGGCAACAAAGGAGGTACCCAAAGAAAGAGTGGCACCCGGATCAATCAATGCATACACATCAAAACCAAAGATTTTGAAACAACATACCAGTAACAACATCGGGCACTTCATCAACCCCTTTACCACGCAAAGCATAATATCGATTGTGCCTTGGAGCACCATCTTGTTGGCCACCTCTCCCCAAAGGAAGCGCATTAGCATCTTATGGACGAATCTCCTTACCCTATTGCGATTTCGAGGACAATCTATGGCCTTATGCCCCATTTCCCCCCAACCATAACAAGCACTGGTATTTCTCAAGCGTGGGCCACCATAACCCTTACCACACTTCGAACACACATTAATAGGAGCCACACCCCTAACACCTTGGGCCCTCAAGTTGACTCCTTTCTCTTCTTTCTATGCTTGAGGAGCCTCACACTCATTGACCCTTATCTCAAATTAATGAATTCCACTAATTTAGCTTCACTAAGATCAAGAGGGAAGAACTAATTTAGGAAAGCCACTTTGAACTCTTCTTAAAGTGCCACATAGTTGACTCCCTTCTCTTCTTTCCATTGGTTGTACCATATTTGTTCTACCCCTTTGAGTGGTAGGCCGCCAACTCCGCCTTTTCTTCCGGCCTCACACCATGATAGCCAATATCTTGTAGACTTCATCAATGAACTCTCGAGGGTCCTCATCTACCTTTGACCCGTAGAATATTAGGGGATTCATTCTTATGAAGCTCTCACCCGAGAAGCCGGTGTAGGAGCATGAGGGCTTGGGCCCTTTGAGTGGCTTGATTAGCCACAACTTGTGTAAGCAAGGTGAGAGCATCCCTAAGCTCTCCATTTGTCGGTTGCTCCTCGGGTGTGCAGGCTCATCTCCCTCTCGTGTTAAGTATGATCTAGCATAGCAAAGAACAAACGTTAGGAGAGGAAAGCTTACTTCAACTCTATAGCATGACTTAGGACATGAAGAAGGGAAGCGATTCCTAAAACATCTCATAGCTTTCTACTCATGGTTTTGGTGCACAACGGAACCATGAATAGGACTCTAATCAACGTGATGTGTTTGACTCCGACGATCTAACAACCTAGTGCTTGATACCAAGTTTTTCACAATCCAAGCCTAGGGCCTAGACGTGACACGACGTATGGGAACCCGAAAGGACCCCACGCAAGCCTCTTAACATTTTATTACACATCCTTAGTCGCGAAAGCAATAAAACATAACAAGAGTAGTAAATCGGGATAAACGGGGCTAAGGAAAAACTTCATAATAACAACATAAAGAGTCAATAAGAGTCAAAGCTCATAACATAGATACATAACATGTCCAACAACACCTCTACTATATAAGATAAGAGCGGGGGGCCAAGACAAAGCAACCGGGCTTAACCATATAGTCAATACATAAGTCAAAGAAAGAAAGTCTTAATACAAAGCAAGAGATCATAAGTAATGTCCTCGGAATGAAGGCCTTACCAACAAGCTTGAGTGAAGTCGTAATAACCTTGTGGAGGAGGATGCTCAATTGGTACACCGGTTCCTACATGGTGATATCATGTAAGCATAGAGTATGCATTAGTACGTTTGAATATACTAACTATGTAGGATAAGATGCAACAGGAGATAAGTTCATAATTGAAATGCATAAGCATAGGCAATGATTAGCATATGGCAATATGACATGAATGAATAATGCTTGAGATGAATCATACTTTCATAGAACATGACACATGTGTAGGGAGCGACCATTCTTAGAGCAATCCAAGGCCTACTACCTTCTTGGAGAGGCGCATGAGGTACAAACCCCTTCATGAGGTTGATGGAGTACAAACACCCAATGGGTTGATGGGTTAAAACCCCCCAACATGGTTGATGGAGTACAAACCTCCAACGGGTTGATGGAGTACAAACTCCTCAACAAGGTTGATGGGTACCAACCCCCAACATGGTTACCCGAGCCTACCACCCCTCGAGCTAGGCGATCCAGGTACCAACCCCTTATAGGTTACCTAGGCCTACAAGCCCCCGAGCTAGGATTGGTCATTCCCAACACTATAGAAATAGTATCATATAGATATGCACATTCCTCCCATTTTCATATAGTCATTTTAGCCATACATTCCTCTCATCAGCAAATAATCAGCATATTCACACATTGCTTTCATCATCTATAATCATCATATATATACATCAATTTCATCATCATTCTATAATCATTCCATCATCATTTCATCCTCATATAGTGACTCAACTCATAAGACATGCATTGGACCTTCAGTTCCTCAAGAAACCATAATAGGACATTTTATCAAACACTTAGAGGGTATGTAGTGCTAGTGTAAAACCATGCAATTCAACAGTTAAATCATGTAAGAAAATTCAATCTAAAAACTAAAATATATACTTCATAACACACTCAAGCAATATATATCAAAACCATTCATAAAATCTTATAAAAGATCCTAGATTCCTAGCTTAAAACATAGTAAAACAGTCACAATTTCATAAGCCCAACATAGTGTGCAGTGATTTTCATAATAAATAAGACCCATGAGAAAATCATCTTTAAATAATGTAAATTAGGGTAAAAGGAAGCTTGGGTATCGTGGGTGAAAGGAACCCATGAACGAAACCCACATACATTAGCTTTGGAGATGAACTTGATGAAGATTGAAGGGGGAGACTTGAATCTTCATTGAATTCCTTAAGATCCGGAGAGGGTTTTTAGGTCTTGAGTTTGGGAGTAAACTATTTGGCTAAGTGTTTGAATGTATATTGGGGAAAGTTTAGAATGATATGAGGGTGAAAAATGGCTAAGTATAGGTATTTTCACATTTGGGAACACTTAGGCCCAAGACTTAAAAGTGTTGGACTGAAGTCAAAATTGGGCCAAAAATAACACAGGTGCGCGCCCTTGGCGCGTCGCGCTAGGGGCACGAAAAGCTCTCTGGAAATTGCATTTTAGGAATTTTGAATTTTGATATGGTTGCTCTAATATAGAGGTTAGACCCTTTTCTCCCCAAATTTGACCCCCTGAAGAAGAATATGAAGTCAGATTTTGATATCGCACACGGATCTTGAGATATATGGAACTTATGATTTTGGGCACTTTCGAGGCACATTTTCGAGCACTTTTGGGGTCGTTTCACGTCCGTACAACTTTATAAAAATGACGGCAAAAGAGCGTCAAAATTTTTACCTGAACATACTAGCTGCAAATCAAAACTAACCAGCTAGAATACCACTTTTTTTACAATCCAAAAACAGCCCCAAACACAGCTAATAGGAGGGAAAAAATTGCAAAGCGTAAGGGACGTATTTCTAAGCACGGGGATAAATTTTAATGGTAAAAATGCAAAAAACTTACCTAAATTACTTAGATACCTTAAGAGAGCTTTCTCTTCAATTTTTAAATGTTTTGGGGTGAAATGGGACTGTTTTGAGCTTTAAAAAGCTCAAATTAATCGACATCTTGGTGGGCTTGACCCGACTCGGCCCATGACACCGGTATCCTGCTCGGGCAATCACAGTAAAACTGTCATATGTTCTTATTATGAAGTCGTATTGGTGCACGATTTTGTCCGTTGCAAACAAGACTCATAAATATTCATTTTGGTAGGTCATAGACCTTCTAACTCCTTATATTTTGGTATATATGGCCTGATACATTTGACTCAAATTTAAGAAGAATTTGTTAAAGAAACTTACGATAGCTTTGGCCAACCTTTATCTTTCAACTTTCTTGATTTCAAAACTTAACATATGACCTTTATTCTATTAAAATTACCTTTAAAAATCTATTATTAGCAAATTATACACTTTTAATCTCATCCGAAAAGTGAAACCTAATTTAAACCTTCTGAAATGGGCAAGGTGCCACTTCGGCCATTTCTTTAAGCCGGAATGTGTATTTAGGGGATCCCTTTGATTTCAAACTTTAAGTCCTTGATATTACCACTTATTGCCAACCTCATTATCCTTAGGTTCTATCCAAAATCATATATGTATTATATAACATGCCACCTCATATATATTATGGAAGACGAGAAACATAGGGTCTGACAATTATGACCACCATAAGTTGATGAATGACAACAAGTCGCACCTCAAACTTGGGCATGCATCTCCTCATCTTCTTGTCAGGTTGAATAAATAGGCTCATCCCATGTACAAAACTGATCACCATAAGTTGACCTCTTCTTCTACTGAGTAGTTGTTCGAGGTGGAATCACTCTGCTCACCAAATAGCACTGCTAAAAACCTGGAAAAAAATGACTAACAAAAATGCGACGGATTAAATGATGCAGTCTGTCGTTATTTTTAATTTGTTTTTTTTTAAATGTTTTTTAACAAAAGCGAGGATAGTGACAATAAGTCTATTGCTTTTCTTGGCAGAATTTTCTGTCAATTATTTTAATCACTGTTTAATTATTTAATACAAAACCGATGTCGTTTGTTGCATTTAATTTTTCTTTTTTTTAAAAAAATTTTATATAGCGACAGACAACAATTATTTTTTAAAATTATTTTCTGTTATATAAATTAATTACTTCTTTTAAGAAAAGCAACGGACTGTAACATTTAGTGCGTCGGTTTTTGGTCACATGCTAGTCAAATATTTTTAATGAGGAGCGACGAATTGAGTGACACAGTCTGTCGCTCCCTGTGAAATATCATCCCCCTTTCCCTTTTTTTTCTGTCATTTTTCCTTTCTTTCTCACTCTAAAACCCTCCCCTCCCCCTTTTCCCCTGCAGTTGCCCTTCCCTCTGCCTAGTGCTGCTGTCGAATAGTGCCACTAGCGTTTCTTACCATCGTCCCGCCCTCCTCTCACCTAAGGTACTGTATGTCTTCCCATTTTTACTCTATTTTTAGTGTCTTTCGTTTTTTTTTTGTTTATAATTTTTGAATTTTGTGTATTTGTTTTTAGTTATTTTGTTGATATTATGATAGTAAAACACTTAGCTTGTGTATTTGCTGTGAATATATGAATGGGATTGTTGTTTGATTTTATGGCTATACTTTAAATTTTAGTTTTTAAAACTAGATTATGAATTGGGTGAATTTTAGTTTTTATAATTAGATTATGAAATTGTTGTTTTGATTTTAGCTAATTTGTATATTTTTTATGAATTAGTGAATTGAATGATATTTTAGGGTTTTAGTTTGAAATTGAGACTTTTTTTAATGAGATTGTAAATTAGGTATATTTTAGTTAGAACTGAGATGTTGTTGAAGTTTGAATATTAATAGCATAGTTAGTTTGTATATTTAATTGTGATTTCGTAGATGAATATTTTAGGGTTTTAGTTTGAAATTGGGGTTTGTTGAATGAGATTGTAAATAAGGTATATTTTAGTTGGAATTGAATTGTGTTGAAGTTAGAATGTTAGTAACATTGTTAGTTGGTACATTTAATTGTGATTTAGTGAATGAAGATTTAGGGCTTTAATTTAAGTTTGCGTGTGAGACCCTGCGTTTCTCATCTTTCATCATATAAATAGTGTGACATGTTATAAAGCATATGTGATTTTGGATAGCACCTAAATATAATAAAGCTTCCAATAAGTGGTAATATCAAGTACTTAACGTTTCAAGTCAAGGGAATCCTATAAATACACATTCAGGATTAAAGAAATGACCCGAGTGGCACCTCGCCCTTTTCAGAAGGTTTAAATTAAGTTTCATTTTTTGGATGGGACTAAGAGTGTGCAATTTGCTAATAATGGATTTTTAAAGGGTATTTTAATAGCACAAACGACATATGTTAAGTTTTTGAATAAACAAAGTTGCAAGATAAAGATTGGCCAAAAGTTACTGTAAGCTTCTTTAAGAAATCCTTCTTAAATTTGGGTCAAATGTATCATACAACATCTCCCAAAATATAAGGAGTTAGAAGGTCCATGGCCTATCAAAATGAAGATCTATGAGTCTAGTTGCAATTCATAAAACTGTACATCAATCCAACTTCAAAATTACATGTTATGATAGTTTAACGTGACTGCCCGAACAGGAAATCAGGTCATGGGCCGGGTCGGGGCAAGCCAGACTTTATGTTAGCTAATTTCACCTTTTTAAAGACAAAAATGTGCCATTTTTGTCACAAAATAGTAGACAAAAAGAAGAAAATGCTCTCAGTAGTTCACTAAGTGATTTAGGTAAGTTCTTCGTGTTTTTACGGTTAAAATTCGCCCGTGTGCCTAGAAATGTGTGCCTTACGCTTTGCAATTATTTTCCCCTCTTATTAGTTAAGTCTAGAGCTATTTTTGGAATGTATAAAGATGGTGTTCTTACTAGTTATTGTAGGTTTGCAGCTGGTGTGTTCAAGTAATAATCTTGGGGCTCTTTTACGATTATTTTTACGAAGCTTTTTAGACGTTTCCTCACGGAAATGCTATATGGTAAATCTGTTGATTAATGCTCATTTATGGACTGTCTATAGGTGGTTATATGTTTTCTATATATAGTAGTTGTGAAGCTTAGGAAATAAGGAACAATTTTTGGTGAAGAAACTTTGGGCATTTGGACGTTTGTTGGAGAGGTATGTTAAGGCTAAGCTCTGTCCCTTCTTTTAGCACGAATCAGGGAAATTCCCAAAATGTCAAATGTAATATTTTTTTCATTCTGTTGCTAGAAATTCCTTCTGTTAAAGGCATTGGGATTGTAGCTGAATTTTTTTTCATGATGATATTAGATTGGCATTCCATTGGTCCGCTAAACCGGACATTCAATTCCTATATATCATTTTCTTGGTTTTCTTGATTACCTATCCATATGTTTGAGGTATTGCTCTTGTTGGTGTAGTGTCACTAAAATAAGGGTAGATTATGAAGGTAACATAGGATTCATAATCAATCTTTTTTCCATACCAAAACCATATTTGAAGCACTTAGCAAGTAACATGTTGATTTCCAAATAATCTCCTCTATAGTGCTCCTATTTAAACTACTAGGACACTTGATTCTTTTTAAATACTTTACCTTACTGATTAACATGGAACCAAATATAAGCATTATGTGAAGCACCTTTATGAATATTTTCTGAGTTAAGGCCGCATTTTAAATGTTGAGTTAAGTTGACAAACTTATTCAAAAGACATTTAAGATTCCATGAGTCATGTGTATATGCTATGAAAATGATTATGATGTATGAGAATAAGTCTACGAAAAAGCCAGGAAATTCATGTTATGACCTACTATTTGAATTCAATACTCATATCATACATTGCACGTTATGCATGGATTTCAAGCTATAATTAGAGGTATGGGGCTTTTTTGCCCAAATGATATATAAATACACACACACACACACACACACACACACACATATATGTATCTATATGTATATGGTATAGATAGGCAAAGGTTAGCAAATATGATGTCGGTCAGCTACCGAAAAGGACCACTATTACGAGCATTTGGTTGGGTATGTCATGCATTTGCATCTATATATATGTATTCACGACATGCGATTACTTGATCATACCATGCATATTTGTCACTAGGATGATGACTATTGGACATGAAGGTAATCTGAGTTTAGCTTACTGGTGGTATTTCTATACCCCTCTTTTTACTAGAATTATCCATGATTTTACTTCCTACCTTACATACCAGTACATATTTATTCGTACTAATGTTCCGCTTTGGGGATGCTGTATTTTATTTAGTGCATGCAGGTTCAGGTAGGGATTCTAACCAACTCCTCCACTAGGAGCCCAGTTCAGCTGTAAGCTGGTAAACTCCACCTCTTTCTAGAGCTTTTTCACGATTCATACTTTCTGTTATACAGTTGGGCATAGTCGAGGCCTTGTCCCGACAGTGTTAGTGAAACTCGTAGAGGCTACTGTGGACATGTTATTTTGGGTTAGTCCTTCAGCACCTTTTAGTCTCCAGTCATAGGATTGACATAAATAGATAGTGTATGCCTGTACCTCTATTGTTGCAGCCTTGTCGGCTAGCTAGTACTTTATCATTTTTGTTTACTTATCTTGGTGTACATGATTTACTATTGACCAGGTCATGACCTAAATAGTCCAAGCCTAGCTTTTCAGATGTTATGATGCCCAATCTTTTGGCCCCTAACTTAGTTAACTAGCATATTCAGTGGCTTACTCGGCCAATAATGGTATAGAGTGCCTGGCACACCTCCCCACTTTTTTGGGCGTGACAAACATGGTATCAGAGCAGGTCCTGTCCTAGGGAGTCCACAATGCGGTGTCTAGTAGAGTCTTGCTTATGGGTGTTTTGCGTACCACACTTATAATCAAGAGGCTACAGGGAAATTAAGGATGGTTACATTTCTTTCACTTAATAGATCGTGTTGTAGAGAAAAGCTATAGGAGCATATAAAATCTACATCGTGCTTTGTTGTTTTTATTTGATGGGTTACCTACGCTTAGGAGATAGAACAACATGAGATAGGTGTGGGTCCATGAGAAGGTACCAATTGTTCCATGCCAAGTCAAGCTGATATATTCCCTATTGAGGCACATAGGGAGTCTCTAGTGCCCATTGTACCAGATTCACCAACATCTGTTGGGGCCCAAGGAGATCTAGTACATCTAGCCCCACCCGAGACCGGGGAACAGGGGATAAAAGAGGCTATTTAGCTACTAACTAGGATGGTTTCTATTCATGAGAGACAACTATAGGTGAGAGAAGACGCCACAAAGGATCAAACAGAAATCTCAAAGGTACAAAAGTTTCTTCACTTGGCCCCTCTAGTATTTAAAGGACCCAGTCCAACTGAGGATCGTCAGGAATTTATAGACCATATGTTTTGAGTATTGAGGGTGATGCATGCCTCCGTCACTGATGCTGTGTAGTTGGCTTCTTTTCAACTATATGATGTCACCATCTTGTGGTACAAGGCACGGGACAAATATAGAGGACCTGATGCTGCGCCAGAAGAGTGGGAAGATTTCTCTGAGGGACTTCTAGCCCATTACTATCTGCAGAAGGTCTGAGAGGCCCCTGTTGATAACTTTATCAATTGAGATAGGGGGTTAGGAGCGTAAGAGAGTGTAGCCTTAGTTTCAAATCCTTGTCTAGGTATGAATCTGATGTTATATGTACCATGAACGTGAGAGTTCATCGTTATGTGGATGGTTTAGAGGATCATTTGATTAGAGACTATAGGATAACATCTTTATAAGATGGTGTAGATACTTTGCAGAAGCAGGCTTTTGCTCAGACTACAAAGGACCTTTCCCATTGGATTTGGGATACCCATAGAGACAGATAACAGAATAAGAAGGCTCACACTATGGGTTCTTATATGGAGCCGCGAGGTGATTTAAGGCCCCTATTTCATCAATATCCACCTCTGTCAGTGGGTAGTCTCCCACCATAGATATAGGACCGGAGATATGATCATTGTATTTTATCAGGACCGAAGTAGAGTTTAGGTCAACCTAATAACCGGCGACAAGAGTGTTCTGCACAAATGAGATAACCTACTCCCCCATGTACACAATGTTATAAGCTTCATACTAGGTAGTGTAGAAGGGGTTCAAGTGCATGTTACCTTTATGAGAAAATAGGACATTTTATTAACAACTGACCCTTTAGTCAGTCCCTATTGTGAATGAATTTCTAATGATGTTCCTCGATAAGCTTCCGGGAATTCCCCCCCAAATAGGATATCAATTTTTCTATAGATTGTTTTCCTGATATGTAGCCTATGTCTATTCCTCCCTACAGAATGGCTCCTGTAGAGCTAGGAGAATTGATGGAACAACTGAAGGGTTTGCTTGATAAAGGCTTTATTAGGCCAAGAACATCTCCATGGGGTGCTCTAGTGCTCTTTTCTTGAAAGAAAGATGACTCCTTACGGATATGTATCAATTATATATAGCTAAATAAAGTCACTATCAAGAATAAGTATCCTTTTTCACAGATTGATGACTTATTCGACCAATTGTAGAATGCCTAAAGCTTTTCAAAGATCGACCTGTGATCCGGGTACCACTAGCTATGAATCAGAGATGTTGACATTCCAAAGACGACATTGGGGACGAGGTATGGACATTTTGAGTTCCTTTTCATGTATATTGGGCTTACAAATGCGCAGCAACTTTTATGGATCTGATGAGGGAAGATGCCCCACTACTCTAATTTGATTGATCACGAGCCCTTATTCTCAGTCACTGATTCAAGAACGAATACCCTTCCAAATGATCTAATGGGCTCGAGCTAAATGGTTTCAATGCTCCCCTCTCTCCCACTTATCTATATGGTACCGCTGCAACACCACTATTTTTGATTTTGGAACTTTCAAATCATTCTTGCAGGAGATTCGGACCCATTTTTTTCTGATCCTTCGAGAAAAAGATACATTCTCTTCATAAAAAATAGGAGGTCCAAACTTTTCTGGTTCACTCAACATTCCCCACTTGTCCGACTGTTGCTGAGCAGTTTTTGAATATCAAACCCGAGAACACACATTTGCGAATCCGGCCTAAAGGGGAGGCTCTAATCTACGTTCTATTAATCTATTAATAGAAGTAGAACCCATTTTCAGCTTCCCTAGGAGCTAGAGATAGAATGATTTCTGCTGCCATAAAAAAGTAGGTTTAGCCTTCCTCGAATTTCGTCGTCATCTTACCTTTGGAATGCCGTCGATCTTCGCCTCATTCCTGATCTCCTCGCTAAGCTTTTCTTCTCTCTCTAGGTTCCATTTCTTTGATCTTCTCTGCTTTTTTT